>JAJPUD010013026.1:33719-45682 GCA_023553655.1 Myrmecobius fasciatus
CAATGAAATGTTTCAAACCACCTCCAATTGTTCACTGAAGAAAGCCATATACACCCAGAGAGAGGGATGTGAAATGTGGACCACAACATAACATTCTCATACTCCTTGATTGATGTTTGCTTACATTGTGTTTCCTTTATCTGATATATCATTTGTGTAGACAAGATTTTTCTTGCACAACAATGACAAGTTTGGAAATATGTATACATATATTCGATTTGCCAATATTTTAACATAAAAAATAAATAAATAAATAAATAAATAAAAATGCAACTAATTAGAAATATAAACTGAGTTTTTAAAATCAGAATGTATCCTTTTCTTTCTATAAGGATCTTAGTTAATAGGGGCATTAAATTTTATTTTGTATAATACATATAGTTTTGGGGCAGCTAGGTGGCACAGTGGATAGAGCACCAGCCCTGAAGTCAAGAGGACCTGAATTCAAATATGGCTTCAGACACTTAGCACTTCCTAGCTGTGTGACCCTAGGCAAGTCACTTAACCCCAATTGCCTCAGCAAAAAGCAAAAAAAATACATATAGTTTTCAGATAAAGAAATTATGCACTCAAGGCAAAGCAACTTATCCATCATAAAACAGATAAATTGCAAACACATTATTGAATCTAAATGTATGAATTAAAATAAAGTAGTACTTGTGTTGAACCCACTACTTTCACTATTTGATATGTATATAATTTTTGGAAATAATTTAATTTTACTGAACTTTATGTGAAAACAATTAATTATTATTAAATAAGGTAATTGATCCTTTATGCTTTCTCCACCCTTGCAGTAAAAGGGAGGTAAATTTCACCTAGGCCCAACTTATTTCTACCCTGCTCATTTTCCTTTGTCCTTTCCTTTTCATCATGAGCTAGAGAGTTAATAAGCTATACATTTTTATAACTAATCTGCTAGGTCACATTTACTCTAGGGGCAATATATACTCATAAGTTCTGTGTTTTTCCTTTCTCTATGACTTTATGAGTTTTTAAGTTTCAGATAGAAACTTATTGTTACAAGATTATAACTCTGAGCCCCCGTTTAGGAAAATTCCTAACATTTAGATAGATGTTTGTTTCTCAGTCTTAATTTGAAATTAACTGTATCTCTAACCCCATATCTCTTTACATATGATGTCATTTGGTTAAAAGAAGCAAGCAGAGTATTTGACAATGTCTCTCACTAAACAGGCACGTGGAAAGGAAGAATTTTTTTAAAATAAACTTCTCTCAATCCTTAAAGAGATGAATACAACAGAAAACCAGTTCAATTTTTCTATTTTAAGAGTCTTGAGGGAGTTAATAGCCTTGATTATTTCTTTTTATGCCAAATTCATGCCTCCTTTCAGTTTTTCCTTTGGATTGTTATCTTGTGTCTCTAATTCTCACCTTCTCAGATTAACGAATCTTGGATCAGTATGCCTTCTACTGCTGCTACTGCTGGTACTTAGAATTCTTCCTGGTTCCTTTGAGTTTGTCATTCAGACTGTCTTTTTGAAGAACATTAAGATGGCTACATTTCAAATCTGCTTTCTCAAAGTTTCTAATCATTCCAAAATGCTCTCAGGAGTAAGAGAGAGTTGTAATGTTTGGCCCTTTGAACAATAAGTAGAATATCACTCAGTTCCAAACAGGAATTTTTGAAATCAAAGAAAAAAAGCCTATGAAGAATTATGATCTAAAACAAGAATATAGAAGGTAGATGTGTCACACACAGAAAAAAGAAGAATGTCTATTTACATACTTGTTAGGAGTAATAGTACAAAGATTTGAAAGGCAGAGTAGGGCCAAGTTATGGAATATTTTAAAAAGTAACCAGATGATTTAATATTAATTTTTAACTAAATCCTGCCAACCTGACCACAACAATGCACCCAGATATTTGTTATGAATATTCATACTCTTTCATTATAATAATTGCTATTATTTTCATGGCCAGAGAGATAAGTATGCATCAACATAAAAAATAATTAACATAAATAATTGTACTAAAATGAAAACATTGAAAATCATAAAATTTCTCAATAAAAGAAAAGATTTTGACAAAGAGCAACAATTACTTAGATTAAAAAAAACCTTCACAGTATTATTATAAAGGGACTTTTTCAATGTCATAAACATATTAATATTTCTCTACAATTAAAACCAAAAGTTATAGGCAATAAGACTTGTACTAGAAGCTGTTCAAAAGTACAAAATATAGCAAGGATACCTATTCTCTCCACTAATATTTTACATAGTTCTGTAAATACTAGGAACAAGCAATAAGATAAGCAGAAAAAAATTAGAGGCATAAACTTAGGTGAAAGGGATATAAAAAGATACTTATTTTCTGATGACATTACTTAGAAAATCCTAGGGGATCAGCAAAGATACAAATTGAGACAATAGTTTCAATAAAATTGTGGGCTATCAAATAAATTCTCAAAAATACATAGTATTTCCATGGAATTAAAAGAAAATCAATGTGGCAACAGGAAAAAGAGAAATACTGTTATAAATAACATCATACAAAAAGTATCTGGGCATTCATCAATCTATCAAAAGAAATAAAAAGTATAGATTCAATTATTTAAAAGAAATAAAGAACTTAAATTTTTGCAGAAATATCCCTGAGATAGAAGTAATTACAGAAGAAAAAATAGATAACTTTAATTATATCAAACTTACAACCTCCTGCACTTATAATAAGATGATAAGAAGGGAAATGGTCAAGTGGAGAAATCTCTGATAAGGATTTGGTATTCAAAATATATAATCAACATATAAATATATAAGTACATATATATGCACAAATATATTTATGCATATTTCCACAGACAAATATATATATATGTATATTCATGTATGAATAGAGTATATAGGGTGTTCTGAGAGGACTACCACCTTCCAGGCTATTATCAGTTGCTTTGACTTTTGTTCAGTCATTATGCTTCAATGATTCAAGAAGAGAGAATTAGACTGAAGACTGAACAACTCTGCCTCACTTACATTCAATTTATGCACAAGCCAAGAAATCCCAATGTGTTTTCATTGGTCTTCTTCAAAATAAAGAAGACATGTTATATACAATATCTATACATGTTATGTCTATATATGTAACAAATATATCTCTATCTATCTATCTCTCAGTTTTGCTTATTTTTCTTTTCCTTTCTTTTTTTATTAGAAAATTATAATTCAGCTGCCCTTTATTTATAGCAAATGGTTGTTTGTGCTCTTTTCCTCAAACAAATAAGTCCCACAAAATGGGAGTTCTCTCAGCTACTCTGTTCCAATCTCAACTCTTTTAGCACTTTCCTTGCCATTTTTCCTTTTCCCTCTCTTGTCACATAAAAAATTATATTTATCATCCTTTCTAAAGTTGATAATTGGAGCAACTAAATGATGCAGTAGATACTGTACTGACCCTGGAGTCAAGAGGACCTGAATTTAAATCTGTTCTGATACCTAACACCTAGCATCTGTGTGACCCTAGGCAAATGTCTTAACATCAGTTGCCTAAAGAAATGCAGTTAATAAATGTACTCATTCCTTGTCTTTGCTCTTATTTCTTCCTATTCCTACTCATCTTCCTTCAGCAGCCATGCTCTTACTTCTATTTAGGAATTTTGGCATTACATCAAATTGAGTATTTTCTAAACTTGTCATAATATTTTTATTCCAGAGCCTAAATCTCATCTTCATCTCATTACTTCTGTTTGTGACAATAGCACTGTTCAAGTTACACAGGCTCAAACACTCCATCATCTAGATCATAATTGTACTTCTGAAATATCTGTCATTTTTATTTGTTTAGATTTCTTTGCCATGACATGAGGTCAGGTAATTATCATATTTTCATCAATGTTTTCATATGTTCTCTAGCAGATCCTTCCTATATGTACACAAACATAAACATATGTTCCCAATTTAAAAAAAAAAGAAAAGATGTTCATTGACATTTTGAGACCATCAAGTGTTGCAATCAAACTTACATCTCCATCATTTTACTAACATTGCTCAAAGGTTATTAATACACGACAAATCATTGTGTTCCATAGCCTCTTTTTGTCCTCTTTTATGCTCCTACACTTCTTTGTACCCTTTGACACTATAAATTATCCTACCTTTATTGGATATATTGGATCCTCTCTCCTTTGTCTTCAGATTCAATGCTTTTTAAATAAAACCTCTATTTAAAACCCTTTTTGTTGAAGCTTTCAATCCAACATGGTCACACTTATATAGTTAGTGGCTCCAAAGAAGGGGACTTTCCCCAAGTATCCAATACCATTTTTTGTTATTTCCACTTTTGTTTTTCACAATGACAGTCTAACAAAGGATGTTTCATGTAAAAAATGCTTAATAACAACTGACAAATTAGTTGATCTCATTTGATGTGTCATTAGCCCTTTAAGAACTTGGGCAGTTATTTGTTTTTTGTTGTTTTTTTTTGTTTTTTGTTTTTTGTCTTTTTTTTTGTAGCAAGGAAATGGAAACTGAGTGGATGTCCATCAACTGAAGAATGGCTGAATATTTTATGGCATATGAATCTTATGGAATTTTATTGTTCTAT
Organism: Myrmecobius fasciatus; assembly: GCA_023553655.1. Taxonomy (NCBI): domain Eukaryota; kingdom Metazoa; phylum Chordata; class Mammalia; order Dasyuromorphia; family Myrmecobiidae; genus Myrmecobius; species Myrmecobius fasciatus. The sequence continues at coordinate 38,284 of JAJPUD010013026.1, forward strand.
AAGAAACACTTAGCAGGATTGTTTTAGAAAGGCCTGTAGAGACTTATATGAACTAATGCTAAGTGAAATGAGTAGAACCAAGAGAACATTGTACACATAAACAACAAAATTATGTGATGATCAACTGTGATAAACTTGGCTCTTTTCAACAATGAGATTATTTAAGCCAAGTTACAATAGGTTTGTGAAAGAGAGAGCCAACTGCACCCAGAAAGAGAACCATGAGGACTGAATGTGGGTCACAACTTAGTATTTTCATCTTTTTTTTTGTTGGTGTTTGATTGCTTTTCTTTACTGTCTCATTTTTTCCCTGTTTGACCTAATTTTTCGTGTATAGCATGATAAATGTACAATTTTTTTTTTTTTTTTTTTTTTTTTTATAGAGAGAGAGAGAGAGAGAGAGAGAGAGAGAGAGAGAGAACGTCAGCTAGGTGGTACAGTGGATAGAGCATCTGCCCTGAAGTCAGGAGGACCTGAATTCAAATCTGGCCTCAGATGCTTAACACTTCCTAGCTGTGTGACCCTGGGCAAGTCACTTAACCCCACTTGCCTCAGAAAAATTAATAAATAAATATGTATAGAAGGATTACATATGTTTAACATATATTGTATTACTTGCTGTTTAGTGGAGGAGGTGGGGAAGGGCAATTGAAAAATTTGGAACACAAGTCTCAATGTTGGATTGAAAGCTTCAATAAAAAGTGTTTTAAATAGAGGATTTATTGAAAAAGCATCAAATCTGAAGACAAAGGAAAGAGGATCCAATATATCCAATAAAGGTAGGATAATTGATAGTGTCAAAGGGTAAATTTTGAAAACTGTCTTGTATATATTTTGAAAATAGAAAGCTAATATTAAAAAAATCTGAATCTCAGAATTCAACACTATAATGAATTCTGAGGGAGAACCTACATTTATCAATATAGATTTCTATATTCTCAGAAATTTTACCTGAGAAAGAGAGGTTAAGTGAATTACCTGGGGTGATATACTCAATAAAATGTATTTTGGAGGCTCAAATTCAGCAATTGTCTCTCCACTAAAAAGTTTGATTTAAAATTGAATGCCCTCCACAATAATGAGTTACTCCCTTATATTTCTACCCACCATGTACCCTGGCCTCCCAATCAAGACATGCACCCACCTTCCACATACTTTTTTTTTCTATTATTCCCAACATCTCTAGTGACTTTTCCTTTTCTTTGCCTGTTGATTTTCTATGCTTATTTTAAAGCCCATGAAAATTCCCACTTCTTTTGTGAAAGTCCTCAGACATCTTTGCATTACTTTTGTTTCACAATTAGATAATGCCATAAAGATTACTGATATGCTAGTTGTGCGTTTATATCTTATCTCTGCTTCTGTTCCCTAGACCATAAAGCTAAATGAAAGTAAAGACTATGCTTTCTACAATAATATTTATAATATTAATACTTTTATATAGCATTTACTGGATTCTAGGTACTGTGGTGAGCACATTACAATTATTCGCTCATTTTATTCTTATGAGGTCCCTTGGAGACAGGTATTACTATCACCTCCATTTTACAGATGAGGAAATAGAGGCAAACCAAATTAAGTGACTTGCTCAGATTCACACAGCTAATAAGTGTCTGATCCTGCATTTCAATTAAGGTCTTCTCAACTCCAGGCTCAGTGCTCTGAGTATTTTTCCACTTTGCTACCTAATATCTAAGTTTTCTGTATCCAGATTTTAGTATAATGCTAAATTATACTAAATTATATAAATCCAGATTTTAGTATAATGCTCTGCACACAAATGGTTAATATTGTTTGTTGATCAAATGAATGAATAATATAGCGTACCCAGATTTCAAACTGTTTCTTCAACAAATTTTGTTATTATATTAGGCCACTTAAGCTCTCTGAGCCTCATTTTCTTTATCTATAAAATAGGATTAGTTGCTGTGCTATATACTTGTATGCAGTTCTTGTACAAAAAGAATCTTACAAAACCTAAAAGTGTTGTAGAAAGTGAAATAATATTATCTATTTATTCAGCATGTTGTCTAACACACTCTTCTTTTAAGTTTTTTTTTGAAAATAAACTCAAAATGGATATTTTCTCCATTTCTAAATTCTTGTATCCTTTCTTCTTTCCCTCTTTTCCCAGGACATTTATGAAAGGAATTCTAAACATCATATGAAAAAATCCCTGTCCAAACCACCTGATTCTTAAAAATGTTTTCTTATGTATTAATGAGCCAAGAATTATCTGAAATCACAATAAAAAGCAAATGTAGATCCTTATAAATAAACATAATACCTCAAACAGTTATAATTTTCCTGTACTTGAACAAATCTAGTAATAAGAAGGAAAAAAAGAACAAATGTCATGAATCATACAAAATATTTTAAATCAAGAATTACTTTTATCGGGGAGCAGAGCCAAGATGGCAAACTGCAGACAGAATTCTCTGTGAGCTCCTGAGACCTTCCCTCAGACTCAGACAAATTGAGCCTCCGAATTGGTTTTGGAGTGAAGTTTCCATCAAACACTTGGAGTACAACGCACTTCTATCAAAAATCTTCTTTGAAAGAACTCCGGAGAAGGTCTGTTTTAGACGGGCAGGGGATTGAGCAACTCCCAGCACTCAGACACCAGCGCTCAGATGCCAGCGTGCAGCCAGGGTGCAAGTTTGGGGTTGGGACGGAGCAGAGGATTTTAGGCTTCCAGAAAGTCTCTGGGAGACACTTGGTCCACTTTGCTCTGCTTGCAGGCAGGTGCTTTGCCAGATCTGCCTTTGGTAAAGAGTGGATTGACAGCAGCTGAAACCGTGTTCCTAGTGCGAATCTAGCCGACCAGCCCCAGACCTGGAAAGTCAACTCGGCAAACTGCCCCAGGGCACATTGAAACTGCAGCAGAATTCCCTGCTGGCGACTGATACCTCAGCTCAAAAACATGAGCAAGAAGCAGAAGAGAGCTCTCACCATAGACAGCTTTTATGGAGAGAAAGTAGAGTAGTCCCCAGATCCTGAGTTTCTGAAAACAATCCCAGAGGAAGTCACAAAGGCAGACATGAGCTCGTCCCCTTTTCAGAAGGCTTTCCTGGAAGATTGCATAAAGAATCTCAAAAGAGAGTTAGAAGAAGAATGGGGAAATAAATTGAGATCAGTGCAAGAAGAAAATATCACCCTGCAACAGAGTTGTGAAAAAATGGAAAACAAGATTGGTGAATTGGAAAAAGACAACAATTCACTGAAAAAATAAATTGGTGAATTGGAAAAAGTCACCAACTCACTGGAAAATAAAAATAGTGAATTGGAAAAAGACAACAATTCACTGAAAAATAAAATTGGCAAAATGGAAAAAGAAGGCAATGAACCAAAAAATTCAATTGGCCAGTTACAAAAGGAGCTAAAAAAGATAACTGAAGGAAAAATACCTTAAAAATTAAAATTGAACAAATTGAAATGAATGACTCAATAAGACTTCAAGAATCAGTCAAACAAAACCAAATAAATGAAAAAATAGAAGAAAATATGAAATATGTCCTAGGAAAAACAACTGACTTGGAAAACAGATCCAGGAGAGACAATCTAAGGATTATAGGACTCCCTGAAAGCCACAATGAAAAAAAGAACCTTGATGCTATCTTCCAGGAAATCATGAAAGAGAATTGCCCTGATGTTTTAGAATCAGAAGGCAAAGTTGGCATTGAAAGAATTCACCAATCACCTCCTGAAAGAGATCCCAAAATTAAAACCCCAAGGAATATCATGGCCAAATTTCAAGACTATCGCACCAAGGAAAAAATATTGCAGGCAGCTAGAAAAAAAAAGTTCAAATACTAAGGAACTGTCATTAGAATTACACAAGATCTGTCAGCTTCCACATTAAAGGATCGAAGGGCCTGGAATCAGATATCCCAAAAAGACAAAAGTTGGATTACAGCCAAGAATAAGCTATCCAGCTAGAATGAGCATTACCCTTCAGGGAAGAAAATGGTCATTTAACGATACAGGGGAATTTCACCTATTTCTAATGAAAAGACCAGATCTGAAAAAAATTTGACCTCCAAACATAGAACTCTAGAGAAGCATAAAAAGGTAAAAAGGAAAGCTCTTTTGAGAACTATATCTCTACTATGGGTATCCTTAAAGAATGGGGAAATAATTAGATTTTACTTTGATAATATTGGAACAGAAATTAGAGGTGGAAAGGATATCATACTGCAAAAAAAGGGGAGGCAGGAAGTAAAATAAAGTAAAAAAAGGAGGTAAAATAAGGCAAAGTCTCATGAAGAGACATAGAAAACCTAATATAATTGAGGGAAAGAACGGAGGGTGATGAGTATTGTGTAAATCTTACTCTCATTAGATTGGGCTCTAAAGGAGTATATCAGACACATTTGGTTTCAAAGAAAAACATGGCCCTCCTTACATGGAAGCAGGAGGGAAAGGAGGAAAAGAAATGGATAAACTAATAGAAGGATTAGGGAAAAGGTGTAAAAAAGAGGGAGGATTCTCAAAGGGGGAAGACTATTAGAGGGAGGTGGTAATCAAAAACAAAATACTGGGGAGGGGAGAAGGGAGTAAGGGGAAGGGAAGAGATAAATATAACTTTGGCTAAATAAGATTGCAGGAAATATAGATATAGTTATTTTAACTGTGACTGTGAATGGGACGAACTCTCCCATAAAACGGAAGCAGATAGCAGACTGGATTAAAAGCCAGAATCCTACAATATGTTGTTTAAAAGAAACACATCTAAAACTTAGAGATACATACACAGTGAAGGTAAAGGGCTGGAGCAGAATCTTTTATGCTTCAGGTGAACAAAAAAAAAGCAAGGGTAGCAATCCTTATCTCAGATCAAGTAAAAGCAAAAATAGATCTAATTAAAAGAGATAAGGAAGGAAACTATATTTTATTAAAGGGTACCATAGACAATGAAACAGTATCAATACTAAACATATATGCACCAAGTGGTATAGCATACAAATTCCTAGAAGAGAAACTAACAGAGATGCAAGGAAAAACAAACAGTACAACTATACTGGGGAGCATATCTCAAACATGCTCTCTCAGAATTAGATAAATCAAATCACAAATTGATAAGAAAGAAGTTAGGGAGGTAACCAAAATGTTAGAAAAGCTAGGTATGATAGATCTCTGGAGGAAATTAAATGTCTACAGAAGCGAGTATACTTTATTCTTAGGTGTTCATTGAACTTATAAGAAAATTAATCATGTGTTAGAGCATAAAAACCTCAAAATCAAATGCAGAAAAGCAGAAATAGTAAATGTATCCTTTTCAGATCATGATGCAATAAAACTCACATGCAATATGAGGCCAGGAGAAAATAGACCAAAAGTTAACTGCAAATTAAATAATCTAATCCTGAAGAATGAATGGGTGAAAGAGCAAATTATAGACATAATATATAATTTCATCCAGGAGAGCGACAATAATGAGACAACATACCAAAATTTGTGGGATACGGCCAAAGTGGTTATAAGGGGTAACTTTATATCTCTAGATGCTTATTTGCATAAAATAGAGAAAGAAAAGATCAATGAATTGTGCTTGCAATTAAAAAAACTAAAAAAAGCAAATTAAAAACCCTCAATTAAATACCAAATTGGAAATTCTGAAAATAAAAGGTGAGATTAATAAAACTGAAAATAAGAAACCTATTGAATTAATAAATAAAACTAAGAGTTGGTGTTATGAAAAAACCAACAAAATGGATAAGCCTTTAGTTAATTTGATCAGAAAAAGGAAAGAGGAAAATCAAATTGTTACTCTCCAAAATGATAAGGGAGAAATTTCCTCCAAGGAAGAGGACATTAGAGTAATAATTAGGAGTTTCTTTGCCCAACTTTATGCCAATAAATTTGATAATCTAAATGAAATGGAGGAATATCTACAAAAATATAGATTGCCCAGGTTAACAGAAGAGGAAACAAATTATTTAAATAGCCCCATTTTAGAAAAAGAAATAGAACAAGCTATTAATTAACTCACTAAGAAAAAATCTCCAGGGCCAGATGGTTTGACATGTGAATTCCACCAAACATTCAAAGAACAATTAATTCCAATACTATACAAACTATTTGAAAAAATAGGGACAGAAGGTACACTACCAAATTCCTTCTATGATACCGATATGGTGCTGATAGCTAAACCAGGTAGGGTGAAAACAGAGAAAGAATACTATAGACCCATTTCCCTAATGAATATTGATGCAAAAATTTAAAATAAGATTTTAGCAATGAGATTACAGAAAGTTATCACCAAGATAATACACCATGACCAAGTAGGATTTATATCAGGAATGCAGGGCTGGTTCAATATCAGGAAAACTATCAGCATAATCAATTATATTAATAACCAAACTAACAAAAACCATATGATTATCTCCATAGATGCAGAAAAAGCATTTGATAAAATCCAACACCCATTCCTATTAAAAACACTAGACAGTATAGGAATAAATGGGCTTTTCCTTAAAATGATTAGTAGCAACTACTTAAAACCATCAGCAAGCATCATATGTAATGGAGACAAAAAAGAACCATTCCCAACAAAATCAAGAGTGAAACAAAGCTGCCCACTGTCACCATTATTATTTATTTATTTACTTCAATTTTATTTTATTTGCAAAACATATGTATGGGTAATTCTTCAACATTAACTCTTACATAGCTTTCTGTTACAGATTTTCCCCCCAACTCCTCACCCCTCCCCTAGATGGCAGGATATACACTATGTGTTAATTATGTTAAAATATTTGGCAAATCGAATATATGTATACATATTTCCAAACTTATCATTGTTGTGCAAGAAAAATTGTATCTACACAGGAGACATATCAGATAAAGAAACACAATGTAACCAAGCATCAATCAAGAGTATTAGAATGTTATGTTGTGGTCCACATTTCACATCCCTCTCTCTGGGTGTATATGGCTTTCTTCACTGAACAATCGGAACTGGTTTGAAGCATTTAATTGTTGAAGAGAGTCACGTCCATTAGAACTGATCATCATATAGTATTGTTGTTGCAGTGAATAATAATCTCCTGGTTCTGATCACTTCACTCAGCATCTGTTCATGCAAGTGTCTCCAGGCCTCTCTGAAATTGTCCTGCTGGTCGTTGCTTACAGAACAATAATATTCCATAATATTCATATACCATAATTTATTCAGCCATTCTCCAATTGAAGGGCAACTATTCAGTTTCCAGTTTCTAGCCAGTACAAAAAGCGCTGCCACAAACATTCTTGCACATGTGGGGCCCTTTCCCTCCTCTAAGATCTCTTTGGGATATAGGCCCAATAGAAACACTGCTGGGTCAAAGGGTATGCACAGTTTGATGACTTTTTGACCATAGCTCCAAATTACTCTCCAGAATGGTTGGATCTGTTCACA
>JAJPUD010013027.1:0-23422 GCA_023553655.1 Myrmecobius fasciatus
GGGCAAAGGTGGGACAGCTGCTTTAATTTGCCCTGGAGCAGTTCTGCTGATTGAGTTATTTCAGGAACTGGGCAGTTCTGCTGATTGAATTATGTCAGGGCAGGGCAGCTCCGCTGATTGAATTATTTCTGGTGCTTATCAGACCTGTTGTTTGATTGATTGCTTTAAGGTGCTGTGTAATGGCAGCTAGTTACGATGCTCATCAGGGGTTCAGTGGTTCACAATCTATCCCCCTCAAAAGGCAGACCCTCCTAACCACCTGCCCACAATCAGGACAAATTGTTCCAAGAGGCTCGCAGAAGACTCCCAGGTGTGTGAAAAGCACAACGCTCCCACTCCTGTTCTGACTCCTGTTCCAGCTCCCTGCTCCAGCTCCCTGCCCCGGTCTCCCTGTGCTGCAGTCTGGGTTCAGCAGGCCACCCCCTGCCCCATTAAAACAGACCTGTTTTGAGGTTCCTCCAGAGTATCTTCTTCTAGAATCGCGTTGCTCTCCGGATATTGTGGATTTTTTTGCTTCAGAATCAGTCTAGAGGCTTCATATTTTGTTGGTTTGAGGGGAGGTTAGAGGAGGTTACAGAGAATCCTGTCTGATCTCCGCCACCATGGCTCCACCCCCGGAAGGAAACCCAGAGTGGTAATTCTCTAATATGCATACTCTTAGAACTTGTCTGGCACAATGAAGGTTTAAATAACTTGCCAAAGATCACATGAATACCAAGTTTAAAGAATATTTTAATGCAGGCATAACTGGCTCTGAGGCCATTTCTCCATCTACTCTGTTATGTTCAAGAATGGAAAATTTCTTAGACTTTGTAGAAGTGATTGAAAAGCTGTATACCAGTGCCCTGCATGCCCTTTAAGTGCATATACTTGCTACTAGATATTGATGATAGAGACATGTGACCAGATGTGACAGAAACTAAATCTTGGAATTGGTTATGAAAAGATGATGTTAGGGGCTCAGTGAAATCCTGTGATTGTAATTTTATCTAGATCTGCAAATAGCGAAACAGAGAACTTGACATTATTGAGTGAGTGTGACCTTTATCAAAAAGAATAATTGAGATTCAGCAAAAAAGGAGGATCTGGGAGCTGGGGTCCTTATGGATTAGGGAGGAGAGGAGAATTTGAGGAAAAACTATAGAACATGGGACTTGGAATCAAGAAGATTCATCCTGAGCTCAAAAATAACCCTGAGCAAGTCACTTAACTATGTTTGCCTCAATTTCTTCATCTGTAAAATAAACTGGAGAAGGAAATGGCAAACCATTTTAGTATCTTTGTCAAAAAACCCTAAAATTGGTTCACAAAGAGCCAGATATGCCTAAATGAAAGAATAGCAACAATAGCACCTACTATATGCCAACTTGTGTTTTAAGAACTTTTACAAATATTATTTTATTCAATCCTCAAAACAACTCTGTGAAGTAAGTGTCATTATTATTCCCATTGTAGAGTTGGGAAACCTGAGGCCAACTGAGGTTAAATGACTTGTCATAGTCAGACAACTAGCACATGCCTGAAACTACATTTGAACCCAGATTTTCATTTTTCTAGTACCAGAACTCTATCCATCAAAGCATGAGATGAATTGGCAAATATATTTGTGGATGTTAAGGGAAAAGAGAAGCCAATGTCCTGCTTTTATTTATGACCAACCTTAAGTAAGTGTGTGGGAGGGATGTAAGAGAAAGAGAGAGAGAGAGAGGTTGAAACACAGAGATAGAGAGAAAAAGAGAGACACAGACCCAGAGAGAGATAAACAGAGAGACAGAGGCAGAGACACAAAGACAGACATACAGACAGACAGAATCAGAGTCAGGGAGATAGAAAAAGACAAAGAGACAGACAGAGACAAAGACACAGAGAAAAAAGTCAGATAAAGAAACAGAGACAAAGAAAATATGAGAGCCAAGAGAGATGAGAGAAAATAGAGCAGCAATTTAGTTTCTAGCTCCCTCCTATTCTAGGATTCAGTGTGAGAAAAGAATGATGAGAGAGTCTAAATAGATTCTATTTGAGAGAAGGCACTTTTCTAAGCCCTCTCTAGAATTTGAAATAAAAAAGACAGGTAGGGCAGGAACTTTCCTCCTGGGAAAACTACAAGTTCTATTGATTGGTGAATTCTTCTTGACCACAATTTCAGTCAAGCATCATCCACGTTTTACTCAATTTCCTATTTCTTCAATATATATTTCCTCATCAGCTGATTTATGTAATATTCAATATCCCCTGCTCCATCTAGTTTTTTAGTTTTGGAGCCACAATGCATCAACTTTGCCATTTTTGCTAGAAGAGGTATCTGACTTCACTCCAGCTGCTGGCTGTATTCATTAAATAGTTAAGTGGTATAATAGATAGAAAACTAGCCTTGGAAACATGGAAGACTCATCTTCCTGAGTTCCAGTCTAACATGAGACCTATACTGGTTATATGAACTTAGGCAAGTACTTTAAATTTGTTTATTTCAGTCTCATCTTCTATAAAATGAGTTGGAGAGTAAAGGGCATAGTAGATTGATTATCTTTGCAAAGAAAAGCTTAAATTGAGTTATAGAGTTAGACTCAACAAAAATGGTTGAATAAGAACTGGTCAGACACAAATCATTGGGTTCCACCTCTCAAAATAACTTTGAAATAATTAATGGCTAATCTTTGAGTCTCACCATTCACTTAATTCTGAAGACCAAATTTACAACCATTTCTACCATACTTCATCCCCCCCACATGAATAACATAAGGAACTTTATCAAATGAGGAGGCTTACTATCATCAAATCCATATTCAAAAACACAAATACATTGAAAATCCCAGGTTCTACCAAGAGTAACTTTTTAGAGGAATGTGCTACTTAATACCTTTGATGAAGATATATGATGATTATAAATGCTATCAATACAAAAATAATACCAGATAGTGAACAAACATTGATTATATGTAAAAAATAGAGATTAAAATAAATGGCTGGAAATATCATAGGATCTTTGATAAAGAATGGAAGGAATCTCAGAGGCCATCTACTTATAAGATCATAGTATCATAGACTGAGAATTTGAAGGGACATCGAAATCTCATCTATTTTCCTTCCTATAAGCCATTTTACAGATGAGAAAACTAAGATACAGGGATCTTAAATGATTTGTAAAATGTTATAAGTTAGTAAGAGACAGAAGCAGGAAAGTACCATAGTACATAGAGAGTTAGTCTTGAAGCTGAAACTATTAGGCTAAGTTAGTCTGGGGAAGTTATTTAACTTCACAGAATATTCTAGTGTTCCACATGGGTATGGGGTGATTTTTATTTGCCAATGGCTCCTTAAAACCTTGAAATCTCAGGTCCAGTTCCTGTTTCACACATACTTAATCATTAATCAACTTTCATAGGCGCAACTGTCATTTTTATATGAATGACTTTCATATCTATATAACCATTTCTAGTCTTTCTCCTGAGCACCAGTCCTTTACCGTCAATATCCCTTTGGACATTCCAAAGAAAAGTTAGTTTAAAAGTTGCTCTTTAGCTGAGACACTGATGCATTGTTGGTGGAGCTGTGAACGAATCCAGCCATTCTGGAGAGCAATTTGGAGCTATGCTCAAAAAGTTATCAAACTGTGCATACCCTTTGACCCAGCAGCATTTCTATTGGGCTTATATCCCAAAGAAATCATAAAGGAAGGAAAGGGCCCCACATGTGCAAGAATGTTTGTGGCAGCCCTTTTTGTAGTGGCTAGAAACTGGAAACTGAATAGATGCCCTTCAACTGGAGAATGGCTGAATAAATTATGGTATATGAATGTTATGGAATATTATTGTTCTGTAAGAAACGACCAGCAGGACAATTTCAGAGAGGCCTGGAGAGACTTACATGAACTGATGCTGAGTGAAATGAGCAGAACCAGGAGATCATTATACACGGCAACAGCAATACTATATGACGATCAATTCTGATGCACATGGCTCTCTTCAACAATGAAATGTTTCAAACCACTTCCAATTGTTCACTGAAGAAAGCCATATACACCCAGAGAGAGGGATGTGAAATGTGGACCACAACATAACATTCTCATACTCTCGATTGATGTTTGCTTACATTTTGTTTCCTTTATCTGATATGTGTTTCGTGTAGATATGTTTTTTCTTACACAACAATGATAAGTGTGGAAATATGTATTCATATATTCCATTTGTCAAGTATTTTAGCATAATTAACATGTAGTGGATATCCTGCAATCTAGGGGAGGGATGGGGCGTAGGGGGGAAAATTTGTAACAGAAAGCTATGTAAGGGTTAATGTTGAAGAATTACCCATACATATGTTTTGTAAATAAAAGAAAAGAAAAAAAATAAAAGAAAAAGCTTAAAAAAAGAAAAACAAAAGGTATCAATAAAAGATGCTTAGAGAAAGTGAAAAAAAAGTTGCTTTTTATTGTCTCTAGGCTCCCTATTGTCTCTAGAATTAAAAATAACATCTGTTGGATTTAATTTCTCTCTCCATGTTTTTGTCCTCACTGTCCCCCATTTGTCTAATATTCTGCCTCTTTATCTCAGCTTTTTAGAATCACTAGTTCTCTACTGTGTTAAGTATCATTCTCTGCAAAATACCTTTCTTGGTTTCCTTAGCTTCCAGTGTCCTCCCTGTATGGTCAGCTAATACCTATTTCTTATATATCATGTATCTACATGCATATATTTATGCATTCATTGGTTTATGTATGTATATAATTGTAGTATAGCTTCCTCCATTAGAATATTAGTTCCTTTGAGTTAGGAATTTATTATACTTTTCTTCATTTCTTCAGTACTTAACACAATGCCTAGCATATAGTCAGCACCAAGATGACTATTGCAGCACTTTTTTTTACCTTAAGATTCCTTGAAAAAACTATAAACAATTATTAACTTGCTTTTTTAGTTATTTAAAAGTATAAAAATTATTTACAAATTGATGCTTTTTAGAAGACGGTCTCACATAAATACATAAATATACATACATACATACATATGTGTATGTATACATATTGTTTTTACATCAAATAGAAAATAATGTTATACTAGGAAGTAAACTTCCTTGTATAGCACTCATACTATGGAAATAGCACATATAAACCAAAAGCTCTTATGCAATGGGAGAATTTAAATATTAATATTACATCCAAGACTGCAAAAATATTGGGGAAAATAGATTTCATTTTTTTAGTTTATAGATCCAATTTTACTCTTTTTAAAAGAATGGAAAGATTGTTAAGATAATTGTTCCAATATTGGGCTTCCCATTTCCTATGAAAACACAGCCCTTTATTTGTTTGGAACACTGGGAATAAGTTTGTTACTTGTCTGGCATTTTGTGAATCATTTTGCAGTCTTACATTTGATCTCTTTTCTTATACACCAAGATTTTCTCCTGACTCCACTAACTCAAAAATAATTTCATCTTTGATCTCTAGGGTAATCCTAAGTATACTCTTGACACCAACATCACTTGGAAGTTTAAAAATAAAAGCTCCTTCTCTTGACTCATAATAGTTTCTTTTTAGTATTTTTCTCTGATGCCCTCTCTTCAACTAACTGCTCAAATGAACTGTAAGACTTCCAGTTAAATATTTCAAAATGAAAAAAAAAGTTATATTAATTTTTAGTCCACAGGTCCTGATTTAACTGAAGAAGGTTGGGTCCCATGTTCAATTTTTCATTAGTATAACCTCATTAATGAATGGGATCATATTGCTATTGTGTGATGATAAGTATTTACACTAGGATTATTTATGATGAGATACTTGTTAATGGAAGAGTCAACATTATGTTAAATACTAAAGAAGGTAGAATCAAAGATCACAGACCACTGAAGGAAACTCAAAGAACATCTAGTTAAAGGTAACAAAGTGATGCAGTAAATAGAAAACTGGACCTGTTGTCAGGAAGTTCTGGGTTAAAATGTGATCTCAGATTTATATTAGCTATGGGCAAATCACTTCAATTCTGTTTACCTAAGTTTACTTAACTGTGAAATGATAAAAAGTACTACTTCCTAAGGTAGTCATGAGGTTCAAATAAAGTAATATTTATAAAAAGTGCTTTGGACAGTGCCTGCACACAGTAGGTGTCAATGTAAATGTTTAATCTTTCCCGTCACCCCAAATTCATTCCTTTCTTCTTGCTTAGAGTAAACCTGAAGTCCAGAAAAGTTATAAGTTGTGACTTGTTCCAGTTAACATATAATGGTTGTCATTTTGGCTAATGGTTCCATTAATATATCGTATAAACCAGAGATAGAATTTAAAGCACTGTCGGCCACCAATGGACCAATATTCTGTTTCAGAGGGTGCTTCAGAAGGATACTTCAGCACTAGTTTTTCCTTTGAATGAAAAAATGGAAGAGCAAATATTTAGTGCATTCTACATGCAAAGTACTGTTAAGCATGAGGATTCAAACAAAAAATAATAGTCTTTGTTAAACTCATATTCTAATGGTAATAAAGGCAAGTATGGAAGACCCAGTGACAAGTCAAGTACAAAAGTTTCCATAATCTTTCTAGTACATCAGCTAAAAAATATGTTAATGTCTTTTCTTTAGGATTAATTACTCTGTTAAATTTGATATTAATTTATTATATTGCACTCTTTGACAATTCCAAGGATTTTGGAGGCAAGAACTTTCTTTTCTGTATTTTCAATAACTTCAATAATAGTAGCCGCAAGAAGAGTTGCTAGACTGTATCTCCATAGAGATTACATTCTAACACGATGACTGTGGGCACTATACTAGAAGCATTGCTATTCTCCAGGTTTTGGGTTTCAGAATCACCATCAGGATCTTAATGGAAATAACAATCAGTTTGAGGGTGATAATTTGATTTGATTTTCTTGCAATGAAAGAAATACAGAAGCCAAGAAAAAACAATATATTGTAAAAATTTAAATGGTAGGATCATGCATGAATATGACTAATATTTCCCTTAGACAATTAAAGGCAGTGGAGAGAGAGGAAAACACACACACATAATATTTGGATAGACAACTTAAGCATAATCAAATTTATCTTCTATCTCTTCCTTGGGTACTCTGCTCCTTTAGCTAGTGGGGATTTCCAGTTTTATGGGGAGCAATTGGTTAAAGGGACTTATAATGGTTATCCCCTTTCACAGTAGCTGCTTTCTGAAATAATAGTTGAAATGCTTGGATTAGAAATAGGACCAGTAATTTAGAGTTTGTTGCTACTCCCATGATTTCTATTACTGTTGGTGGCAATTGGCCAAACACTCCTACTAGTGGTAGGAAAGACAGATCCCTTTTCTGCAATGATTTCTTACCATTTTGACATTATGTGGTGGCTGGGATGGAAATAGGTCTGGTGTTTTGAGGCATTGCTATTTTTAAAATTTTTTTAATTCCGTGTCCTGGGCTGTTTTCATAGGGGTCTGAGGGAAAGTGGTGATAAAAGTGGTAGAGGTGATTTGTCTTGTTTGGTACATGTCTATCCTTCATAGTGCCTTGCTGTTTCAGGTATTGCTTTAAAATCTTTTTTTTACTCAAGTCTATACTGATAAATATGATAAACAAATGAAGTCCCATTTTCAACCATAATAATTCCAAGCCAAAGAAAGGTTGGCAAAAGTATAGAAAGAATTCTCATGTAGTCTGAATAAGAAAGTTATGTGTGGAGACTTATAATACATGGAGAATAGCATGAATTTCTCAAACATTCTGCATTAATGACAGAATTGGTAACAAAAAATATCCTTCAGATATTTTGCCATTTTATTGAACTAGCAAACTAGAAAAAGTGATGTGTCATAGGTTGACAATCTCTTCAACAGATAAAATTGGGTATTAATTGAAACCAATCAGGTCAGAGAACCAATTGCTTTGTAAATCATAGGAGAAAAGCAAAAAGCAAATTATGAATACTTTCTAAAATAAAAAAAAAACTTGAGGTATTCAACATAAGCATTTAAAAATGACAAAATGTGTTTTATTCAATTTTACATGCAGAAAATGATTCATTTCTAATGTGTCTTTTCTGAATCTGTGCATTCTAATCAGACCTCTTCCCATTAACATCCCTTCTGCCAATACACATACTCTTAGATCAAGGATCAAAATCAATACCAGTTTTAAAAAAAATAATATGAATGAGAAGAAATCATATGCAACTAAGGCAAATTCAAACTATTCCATTATGGTAATGTCTTTTACCAACCCCCACCAAGAGATGTGCACTAAAACAAAAAGTACCATATGAGAAAAAAGCCTTAGTCATGGAGCATTTGATTTCCTTGCCAATTAAAGAAATACAGCAGCCAAGGATAATACTGTAGAACATTGTGTTTAAAAATTTAAATTGTAGGGGCAGCTAGGTGGCACAGTGGATAGAACACCAGCCCTGAAGTCAGGAGGACCTGAGTTCAAATGTGATCTCAGACACTTAACATTACCTAGCTGTGTGACCCTGGGCAAGTCACTTAACGTCAATTGCCTCAGCAAAAAGCAAAAAAAAAAAAAATTAAATGGTAGGATGATGGATGACTCTGTAATATTATCTCATTAGACAATGAGAAGCAGCAGAGATGTATACAGAATCTTTGGAGAGACATCTTAAACAATCATCCTATGTGAATTTAAGGATGAAACTTAAAGAAGAAAAAATGATAAAGGTCTGTAAATATAATTACAAGTAATTTCACTTAATCAATGAAAATGGAGCAACCATTTTGGAACTTTAAAATCACAGTCCTTGATGAGCTAGAAGTGGAAGTAGAAATTGTATTAAAGGAAATAGACAGGAAAAAGAGTTGGATCAAGATAAATATATAAGAAAAAAAAATCTTTAATGAAAGAAACAAATATATTTTCAGTTTATATGCAAGATGGGGAATATGCTAAATATTCTGGTAGAAAAAATGAATATTATTATCAACTCAAATATTCAGTTTTCCATCTTTAGAAAAAAAGTTATAAAAATAATATTCCCAGACATCAGGAAATCTTTGGGGAAAACTTACCTTATATCAAGTCTGCCCTGCATTCTTGGATAATTCTTACCTTGTCATAGTATGTGAGCTTTGCGATACATTGCTATAATCTCCTTGCCAGTATTCTATTCAAATTTTGTCATAGATATTCATTGAGGAAATTAGTCTATAGTTTTCTTTCTCTGCTTTTGCTCTTCCTTCTGTAAGCATCAAGCTATAATTGTGTCATAAAAGGAATTAAGTTAGACTATTTTACTTGTTCATTTTTCAAATACTTTATACTGTATGGTATAAAGTATTTTGATTTAATTGTTCCTTAAAAAATTGAACTCATTTGAAATACATCTATTGCTGTTTTTAATTAATTTATTTATTTTAATACATGTTGTTTTATGAATCATGCTGGCAGAGAAAAATCAGAACAAAAGAGAAAAAAGCAAAAGAGGGGGAAAAAACAGAAAAAAAGAAGCAAACACAGCTTGTGTTTATTTACATTCAAACTCCATAGTTCTTTTTCTAGATGCAGACAGCATTTTCTGTGCAAAGTCTATTGGGATTACTTTGGATCATTGAACCACTAAGAAGAACCAAGGCTTTTCACAGTTGATCATTGCACATTCTTGGTTTTATTGTATACAATGTATTCCTGGTTCTGCTTGTTTCACTCAGCATCAGTTCAGGCCTTTCTAAAATCAGCCTATTCATCATTTTTAATAGAACAGTAACATTCCACTACCTTCATATATTACAACTTAAATCAGTCATTCACCAATTGATGGGTATCTATTTATTTTCTAATTCTACATTACCACAAAAACAGCTACTACAAACATTTTTGTACATGAGGGTTCTTGTCGTTCCTTTCTGATTTCCCTGAGTAGTGGCACTGCTGGATCAAAGGATAGCATAGTTATTTAGCCATAGTTCCAGATTGCTCTCCATAATGGTTGAATCATTGCACAACTCCACCAACAATATATGTGTTCCAGTTTTCCCATATCCCTTCCAACATTTATCATTATCATACCCTGTTATCTTAGTCAATTTGAGAGGTGAAAGTTTATACTTCACAGTTGTTTTAATTTGCTTTTCTCTAATCAATAATAATTTAGACCTTTTCTTCATATAACTATAGGTAGCTTTAATTTCTTCATCTGAAAATTGTCTCTTCATATCCTTTGATGATTTATCAATTGGGGAATGACTATATTCTTCTAAATTTGACGATTCTTTGTAGATTTCAGAAATAAGACCATTATCAAGAACACTGGCTGCAATGATTTTTTCCCAGCTTTGTATTTCCCTTTTAATGATGTTTCTGTAAGTTTTTTTTTCCACAAAAAAATTAATTTAATATAAATGAAGTCCATTTTGGCTTTCATATTGTTCTCTAGATCTTCTTTGGTCATATATTCCTCTCTTCCCCAAATATTTGATAGTAAATTATGTTTTTTCTCCTAAATTGTTTATGGTTTCATCCTTTTTGCTCAAATTGCATATCCATTTTGACCTTATTTTGGTATGGGGTGTGAGATGTAGGCCTATGCGAAGTTTCTGACTTATATTTTTTAGTTTTCCCAGAAGTTTTTGTCAAATAGTGAGTTTTTATTCCAGAAGCAGGAGTTTGAGAGTTTATCAAATATTAGATTACTATAGGCCTTGATTACTATGTCATGCATATCTCATCTATTCCACTGGTCTACCATTCTATTTCTTAGCCAGTATGAAATGATTTTGATGATTGCAGCTTTGTAGTATAGTTTTAGGCTTGGTACTGCTAAACCAAGGGATTTTTTTCTTTAGGATTTCACTGATGGTTTGTTTAATTCTTTTTTTTTAAGTAAGGATATTTGTTTTTTTTCTTCTGTTGATATGGGAAGTTTATACTTTTATGAATATTCATCCATTTCAATTAAAGTTTTGCTTTTACTGGCCTAAAACTTTAAAATCTATCTTAATAATTGCTTTGATTTCATCTACATGGGTGGCACAATCACCCTTTTGTCATTTTTGAAACTGGTATTTCATTATTTTCTTTTTGTTACTCAAATTAACCAGTGGCTTATCAGTTACAATGAGGTTTTTTTTTTATATGAAACAATTTCCTAGACATATGTATTAATTTTTCTTTATTATAAATCTTTGAATTTTCAAGATTTCAATTTGGTGTTTAATTGAAGATTATTAATTTGTTCTTTGTCTGATTTTTTAAAATTGCATGCTCAAATCACTTCTTAATTTTTGCCCTTTTTATTGATGTACTTCTTTAGATATATTCATCCCCCCCAAGTACTGTTTTGGCTGTTTGTCATAAATTTTTGGATGTTGTCTCATTGTGTCACTGTCTTTGATAAAATTATTGATTCTATGATTAATTCTTTGAACCATTATTCTTTGGGATCAGATTATTTAGTTTTCAACTTTTTTTCAAGACAAACATTTATTAAAAGTTATTATGAAAACTCTTGCAGATATGACCTTACAAAAGTACATATAGCTTAGCTTGTTTTGATGGGCCATGAGGATGGTTCTCTAATTCAGAAATTTCTTACCTAAATTGAGGATTTTCTTTTTAAATCTCCTAATCTTCCATTTACAGGTGTGTTTTATTTTAAAGTTAAATAGAGAGAACTATGAATGCACTGGTCCACACCCAAAATTCTGAGTTATTTTCTGGTGATCTGGGTAGGATTTAGCAGTTTGTCAAACATAGGTGCTAATAAGCCTTCAGTATACTGCATTGAATATCAACAATGACCTGAAACATACCTCTTAGACACTTTCAAACTTGGCATTTTTTCATGAAAGGGTAAAGTTTGTGGGCAGTCCATTACAGACTACTCAGATTTTTTTTTAATTTATCTTATTTTTTTTAAATTCAATGTTGCTTTTTTTTTACCCACATTCACTCTCTATCAATATTTTCTAGTACCCTATCCAGGTATATGGATCTAGATAATTAAGAAATGATTCCCACTCCACAACAGTATTTGTTTTGGAATGGGGGACCTGATTCCAGTGAGTGATTATTAAAGTGAGGAAAATCCTAGAGATAAACTCCCTCTTCTAATGTAAGGGAACATTCTCTGAAATTTGCAATCTTAAAGAATTGGCTGGGGACAGTGAAAGGGTAGTAATTTTCCTTTTCATATTCAATTCAGGAACATTTTTTTGATTTGCAATTTCTCAAGTTCCACCTTATTTTTTTAAATTTTTGGTGCCAATTTTAAATAGATTTTTATTCTCTAAGACAAGAATTGCCTTTCCACTTATTTGCAGTACTGATAAAGTGCAATGTGGTTCACTTCTCTCCCTCTGCACACATTCAAATGTTCAGAATGTCCAGATTTACACAGCAGCTTAAATGTTATGTTTAAACTAGTATTGCCTTGGTTACAAATTAGAGCCCTTCAATTGTTTGAAAGCTATGGGAAATACTCCTTCTCCTAGTGCATTCAATGGTGGGTCAAGGAGAAGCACCTCTAGATGGGGTTACTCTACCCTTGGGAACCCACCAGGTATGCCTTCCGGAACTCTGGAACAGCTTGGTAATGATGAGTTGCAGACTTTCTCCACTTCTTTCTGGTGATACTCAATTTTTTCTTTCTCAGCATTCTAGTACTTATCCAGACAGTTTATTATTTCATTAAATTTGTCAGGGATCTTCTTTACCTTCATCATGAATTTTATTTTAGAGTTTCTCATCTTCTATGGTAGTCTTCATATTGAAGTATAAGGCAAAAGATTCAAAGCTAACTTGTTTTTTTTTTTATCATGTCTTATGTTCAGCTTTCTATTTCTCATCATCCTAGATCATAAACTTAATGTTTTGTTGCTTATATGACTTTTGTTATAGATGATGGTGATCTTATTCTTCTTGTCTATGCTTTCATCCACAACAAAAACACTGAGAATATCTTTTGTTTCAATGTCAATTGTTACTTCAATCTGCAGAATGAACTGAGGGAATTCCTGTAATCTCAACCTTGCCATGCAGGTTATTTTCCTTTGCCATTGTTCTTTTACCTTTATAAACCTGAATAAGCACACCGGGTTGATTGTCTAAAAGGATGGTTAAGATTTAGATCCATTGGGAGGGGAGGGCATGATGATATTGCATCAAAATGGTATAAATCCACCAGGAATTTCAATACCAAAACAAAGAAGTAATGTTAAACAGCCACAATTGTACATTCTTAGTTTTATCTCCAGACAATATGATAGTTTGGATAGCCAAACCATCGGCAAAAGCCTCATCATGATTTTTTTAAATGATAAAGCTAAGTTTGAATATAAGAATTCATAGTTTGATAAAAATGTGTTGGGAAAATTGGAAAATAGCATGACAGAAAATGGGCACAGACTTACGTCTCATACCATTTTTCAAGATTTGATCAAAATGGACACATGAACTAGAAATGAAAAAGATTTTACAACAAAATTTGAACTTGGAACATATTATTTATCAGACTTATGGATTGATTAATTTATTAATAAAAAGAGAAGAGAAAAAATTAAATGTAAAATAGCTAATTTCAATTCCATTAAATTAAGAGGGTTTGTGCAAATAAGATAAATCTAACCAAAGACAATTAGAAAATTGGGGGGGGGGGATTTTATAAACAGTTTATTAGATAAACATCTCTTAACTAAAATCTATAAGAACACAAGTCATTCTCCAGCTGATGAAAAACAGAAAAGCAGTGCAAAACAAAATTAAACAAAACAAAGTGAACATTGTCATATGTCCAGCAGAATATCGGGGAAGATTTAAATATATAAAAACATATACCAATTTAAAATATATATATGTATATATATATGTAGAATAAATTATACTCATGAGTGTCTGTCTTTACTTTCTTTTAAACTATTCTTTTATTTTCTGCTGTGCATCAAAAGACAGTTTTCAAAAAAAAATCCAAATCATTTATAGTCATATAAAAATCTTGAAGATCAGCATTGATTAGAAATACAAATTAAAAAAAATTAAGATATAATTTTATACCTTGCAGATTGGCTAAAATGATTGAATGGAAGAGGCAAATAATTGAAGGGATGTGGAAAAACTAAAACACTAATTCGTTGTTGGTGGAATTGTGAAATGATCCAACCAATTTGGAAAGCAATCTGAAATTGTGCCCAAAGAGTTACTAAACATTGACCCAGAAATACCATCACTTGTTCAAGTTAAAAAATATAAACTGGGAAAAAGGAAAAGAACATATATGTTCTATTATTTATTTATTTTTTGCTGTGGCAATTGGGGTTAAGTGATTTGTCCAAGGTCACACATCTAGGAAGTGTTAAGTGTCTGAGACCAGAGTTGAACTCAGATCCTCCTGACTTCAGGGCTGGTGCTCTATTCACTGTGCCACCTAGATGCCTCAAAATATATGTGTTCTAAAATGTTTATAGCCGCTCTCTTTGTGGTGTCACAGAACTGGAAATTGGAGGGGTGCCCAACAAATTGGGGGTAATTGAACAAATTGTGACATATGATTGTAATGGAATACTACTATGCAATAAGAATTAATAACTCAATGATTTTTAGAAACAGAGGGAAAGACCTGAATGAATAATGAAGAGAGAAATGAGTAGAAACAAGAGAAAATTGTATACAGTAACAGCAATATTACTTTAAGAATGACTTTGAGCAAATAAGTTATTTTTTTTGTTTTGCTTTGTTTTTGTTTTTGCTGAGGCAATTGGGGTTAAGTGACTTGCCTAGGGTCACACAGATAGGAAGTATTGTCTGAGGTCAAATTTGATCTCAGGTTGCCCTACCTTAAGGGCAGGGGCTCTATCTAATGCAACACCTAAATGCCCCAATAAGTTATTTTTTTTTCTACCATACAATCCCGAATTACCTATAAAGGACATATGAAAAAAGATGCTGTTCATTAGAAGTGATAAGGAGATGCACAGAAAATTTTGTATTTATATGTATATGTATGTTTATATACACACATATATATGATTATGTGTATATGTATATGCATATTTATATATACATATAGGTACGTATATCTACATATATGCACATATATGTATACATACATATATATTTATTTCTGTCTAATGGACACTATTTCTAGGATTGGTGGGGAAGGAAGTAAAAAGATGGAAAAAAGAAATGTATATGACATTCTCTTGTATATTTGAAAGGAATAGGAAATATATACTAGGTTTGTGGTTTCATGTACCATCATCTTTTTGATTCCACTATATTATAAAAATGCTTGTTTTATTCCATAAATTACAAATAATATTTTAAAAAAGGATTGATACTTTTTGAGCTTTTTACTTTTGAAAAAGGCTTATAGAAAGTTTCTGGATTTAGTGATTTAAGTAAAACCACCCACCAAGAGAACATCTTGAACCCCTGAGCTTTCCATCTATTAAAGCATTTTCCATAGCTTTCAGTGTGCCACAGGAGAAACCAATATTCAGCCCTTCAAAATGAGCATAGGTAATAGAGGTATAGAAATCAATATGTTCATAGAAGGAGTCAATATCAATACTGGCTTGGATACTGGAATAGAATGTATGTTTTGAAAATTCACAAGTGATGCATGGAGGCTCGACAGCCCTCTTGTTGTCACTATTGTTTTTTTGTTTGTTTGGTCTGTTTTGTTTTTGTTTTTGTTTTTGTTTTTTGTGCTTTCATATGAAATCAGCAACAAAATGGCTAACCATGTAGTTATCAAAGTCCTCTCTACCCACCTAGTCTCTCAAGCTGTGGATTTGACTTCAAAGATGCTATTGTTAATAACAATAATTGAGACATTAAAAGGGCCACCTCCAAGATTAAAGATCAATACATTGCTCTGGTAACCAACTATTTTGTCTAAGCCATAAGAAATAGTAGCATCAGTTGGTCCACTGATGATTCTGAGCATGTTAAAACCAATATCTTTGTTGGTTTTACATTGGGAATGATTGAAATAGGCTGGTACTATACCAATAATATTTGTGACCGTCTTTCCAAGGTAAACTTCAGCAATCTCTTTCATTTAAGTTATTGGATAGAAACTTTCTACACTTTTTATTCTGCTTGGATTTAAGCCTTTCTGTGTCATTCTTCACCATAAGAAGTCAATGCTATATGTCTGACTATGCAATTTCATCATCAAATCTATGAACAATCAGATGTTTGGCAACAAAGACTGATATTGGTGTTCATTGCACTTGCTTCTTTACAGCCTCGCTGATTAAATATTGTGTGTAAATAAAGGAGATATAGTTTGAGATGGCTCTCTTTTCTTGGTCATTAGTGATGATTGCCACTTGCCCATGTTGGAAGACTCCAACTACAGATTTCTTTGATGTGGCTGCTGGGTCAGTAGGGATTGTGGATACCTGTGGAACAAGAATGGTTGCTACTGTATGATTTCAGAGAGGCCTGGAGAGACTTTACTGATGCTAAGTAAAGTGAGCAGAACCAGGGTCATTGTACCTAGCAAAAACAACATTATACGAAGATCAATTCTGAGAGACATGGCTATTTTCAACAATGAAATGAGGTCAGTTACAATGATTTTGTGATGAAGAGAGCTATTGACACCAAAAGAGAGGATTGTGGGAACTGAGTACAGATCACAACACAGCATTTTCACTTTTTTTGTTGTTTGCTTACATTTTATTTTCTTTCTCATGTTTTCCCTTTGTGATCTGATTTTTCTTGTGCTGCATGATAATTGTATAAATATGTATACATATATTGGATTTAACATATATTTTAATATGCTTAATATATACTAGATTACTTGCCATTTAGGGGAGGGGGTCAAGGGAAGGGGGGAAATTCGGAACACAAGGTTTTACATGGGTTATTGTCGAAAAATTATCCATGTAAATGTTTATTTTCAAATATTTTAAATTTTTTTATTTTCTATTTTGCTGAGGCAATTGGGATTAAGACTTGCCCAGGGTCACACAGCTAGGAAGTATTAAGTGTTTGAGAGCAGATTTGGACTCCAGTCCTCCTGATGTCAGGGCTGGTGCACATATTTCCACACATCATTTTTGTGCAAGAAAAAACATATCTACATGAAAGACATATCAGAAAAAGGAAACACAATGTAACCAAACATCAATCGAGAGCATGAAAATGTTATGTTGTGGTTCACATTTCACATCCCTCTCTCTGGGTGTATATGGCTTTCTTCACTGAACAATTGGAAGTGGTATGAAACATTTCATTGTTGAAGAGAGCCACATCCATCAGAATTGATCATCATATAGGATTGTTGTTGCCATGTATAATGATCTCCTGGTTCTGCTCATTTCACTCAGCATCAGTTCATGCAAGTCTCTCCAGGCCTCTCTGAAATCATCCTGCTGGTCATTTCTCACAGAACAATAATATTCCATCACATTCATATACCATAATTTATTCAGCCACACTCCAACTGATGAATCCCCCATTTTTTAATCATGGTTTTCAGATAGCATGATAACTTGTTTATTTTATTTTATTTTATTTTTTTAGCATGATAATTCTTAAATTACATCTTCTTGATCCATTTTTCAGTGCAATTGTGTCAGCCATGAGATATTTTAAAATTTTCTTCTATTTTTCCCATTATTTTGGCTTTGTTTTATTTTTGATGACTCTTGAGCAAATAGCTTTCATTTGAACACTTCCAATTTTTAAATAATAGTTTTCTTCAGTGAAGTTTTAAACCCTTTTTTTCCATTTGCCTAATTTTGTTTTTAAGACATTTTTCTCAATATTTTTTGCATCTCTTTTAACATCAGGTTAATCTTCTATTCATAATCTTCTTCCTTTTCTCTTATTTCTTTGCCTATTTTTCCTTTATCAAACATATTTGATTTTGGAAATCATTTTTAGCTCTTCCAGGAATTCATGATGGGCATATCCAATTTACTTTTTTTTTTTCTTTAAAGCTTTGCTAATAGATGTTTATACTACCTTGTCTTTTTCTGACTTTGTAACTTGATCTTCTCTGTCACTATGGTGCTTTTATATTCAGGTTTATTATTTGATGATTTTTTCCATTGTATTTATTGATTTAGAAATTTATGTTGAAGTTGGGCTCTGTTTCTGGTGTTTATGTGGGGAAGGGACACTATTTCCATCTTCAGACTTTTTTACATTGCTGTTTCCAATGACAGTTCTGGGGGTTTGGAATTTTTCAGGGTTCCCAACTGTTATAATCTGCCCTTTAGCTTTTATTCAGGAAGGACCCATAATCCAAAATTCTTAACCTGCTCTTTGATATCACAAATAATACTGCTCCTTTGATACTCTGATACTTTTTTAACCAAAAGCAATATTGCTCTTCTGGGCT
This sequence comes from Myrmecobius fasciatus, assembly GCA_023553655.1. Taxonomy (NCBI): domain Eukaryota; kingdom Metazoa; phylum Chordata; class Mammalia; order Dasyuromorphia; family Myrmecobiidae; genus Myrmecobius; species Myrmecobius fasciatus. Next base: position 18,286 of record JAJPUD010013027.1, read on the forward strand.
CTTGCTCCCTCTTCTCGGAAAATCATTCTCTTGGAGCCAAGATGGCGAACTGCAGACAGTGTCCTCTGTGAGCTCCTGAGACCTTCCCTCAGACCCAGACAAATTGAGCCTCCGAACTGGTTTTGGAGTGAGGGCTCCACCAAACACTTGGACTACAATGCACTTCTATCAAAAATCTACTTTGAAAGAACTTCTGAGATCAGTTTTAGACGGGCAGGGGATCGAGCAGCTCCCAGCGCTCAGATGCCAGTGCACAGCCGGGGTCCAAGTCCAGGGCTGGGAAGGACCAGAAGATTTTAGGCTGCCAGGAAGTCCCTGGGAGATGCTTGGGCCACTTTGCTCTGCTTGCGGGCAGGTGCTTTGGAAGGTCTACCTTTGATAAAGGGTGGATTGAGAGCAGCTGAAAGTGTGGTCCTAGTGCGGATCTAGCCAGATCAGCCCCAGACCGGAAGTCAACTCGGCAAATTGCCCCAGGGGAAACTGAAATCACTGCTGCTGCTGCAGAATTCCCTGCTGGTGACTGATATCTCTGCTGAAAATCATGAGCAAGAAGAAGAGAGCCCTCACCATAGACAGCTTTTACGGAGAGAAACTAGAGAAGTCCCCAGATCCTGAGATCCTGAGAGTCCCAGATAAAGCCACAAAGGTGGACTTAAGCTGGTCTCCCTTTCAGAAAGCTTACCTGGAAGATTGCATAAAGAATCTCAAAAGAGAGCTAAAAGAATATTGGGGAAATAAATTGAGAGCAGTGCAAGAAGGAAATATCGCCCTGCAAGAGAGATGTGAAAAACTGGAAAATAAGTCTGGTGAATTGGAAAAAGACAACAATTCACTGAAAAACAAAATTGGTGAATTGGAAAAAGTCACCAAATCACAAGAAAATAAAAATAGTGAGTTGGTAAAAGACAAAAATTCACTGAAAAACAAAATTGGTGAATTAAAAAAAGTCACCAACTCACTAGAAAATAAAAATAGTGAATTGGAAAAAGATAACAATTCACTGGAAAACAAAATTAGTGAATTGCAAAAAGACAACAATTCACTGAAAAATAAAATTGGCAAAATGGAAAAAAAGAATGCAATGAACCAAAAAATTCAATTGGCCAGCTACAAAAGGAGCTAAAAAAGACAACTGAACGAAATAATACCTTAAAAATTAACATTGAACAAATTGAAATGAATGACTCAATAAGACTTCAAGAATCAGTCAAACACAAAGAAAAAAATGAAAAAAATAGAAGAAAATATGAAATATCTCCTAGGAAAAACAACTGACTTGGAAAACAGATCCAGGAGAGAGAATCTAAGGATTATTGGACTCCCTGAAAGTCACGATGAAAAAAAGAACTTTGATGCTATCTTCCAGGAAATCATGAAAGAGAATTGCCCTGATGTTTTAGTATCAAAAGGCAAAGTTGTCATTGAAAGAATTTACCAATCAACTCCTGAAAGAGACCCCAAAATTAAAACCCCAAGTAATATCGTGGCCAAATTTCAGGACTATCGCACCAAGGAAATGATATTACAAGCTGCTAGGAAAAAAAAAAAAAAAAAAAAAGTAAAGATACCAAGAAACTGTCATTAGAATTACACAGGATCTGTCAGCTTCCACATTGAAGGATCAAAGGGCCTGGAATCAGATATTCTGAAAGGCAAAAGAACTTGGATTACAGCCAAAAATAAGCTATCCAGCTAGAATGAGCATCATCTTCCAGGAAAGAAGATGGTTATTCAATGATACAGGAGAATTTCACCTATTTCTAATGAAAAGACCAGATCTGAACAAAAAATTTGACCTCCAAACACAGAACTCTAGAGAAGCATAAAAAGGTAAAAAGGAAAGAACTCTTGAGAATTATATCTCTACTAGGGGTATCCTTAAAGAATGGGGATATAATTTGATTTTACTTTGATAATAACCGAAAAGAAATTAGAGGTGGAAAGAATATCATACTGTAAAAAAGAAGGGGGGAGGGGAAAGGAGGTAAAATAAAGTAAAAATAAAAAGGAAGTAAAATAAGGCAAAGTCTCATGAAAAGACATAGAAAATCTAATATAATTGAGGGAAAGAAGGGAGGGTGATGAGGATTCTTACTTTCATTAGATTGGGCTCTAAAAGAGTATTTCAGACACATTTGATTTCAGGGGAAAACTTGGCCCTCTGTATAGGGAAGTAGGAGGGAAAGGAGGAAAAGAAAGGGATAAATTAATAGAAGGATTAGGGAAATGGTGTAAAAAAGAGGGAGTGTTCTAAAGGGGGGAGGACTGTTAGAGGGAGGTGGTCATCAAAAACAAAATCCTGTTGAGGGGGGAAGGGAGTAAGGGGAAATGGAAAAGAAAAATATAACTTTGGGTAAATAAGATGGCAGGAAATATAGATATAGTCATTTTAACTGTGGATGTGAATGGCATGAACTCTCCCATAAAACGGAAGTGGATAGCGGACTGGATTAAAAGCCAGAATCCTACAATATGTTGTTTAAAAGAAACACATCTAAAACATAGAGATACATACAGAGTGAAGGTAAAGGGCTGGAGCAGAATCTTTTATGCTTCAAGTGAACAAAAAAAAAAAAGCAGGGGTAGCAATCCTTATCTCAGATCAAGTAAAAGCAAAAATAGATCTAATTAAAAGAGATAAAGAAGGAAACTATATTTTACTAAAGGGTTCCATAGACAATGAAGCAGTATAAATACTAAACATATATGCACCAAGTGGTATAGCATCCAAATTCCTAGAGGAGAAACTAACAGAGATGCAAGGAGAAATAGACAGTAATACTATACTAGTGGGGGATCTCAACCTTGCTCTCTCAGAATTAGATAAATCAAACCACAAAATAAGAAAGAAATTAGGGAGATAAACAAAATGTTAGAAAAGTTAGGTATGACAGATCTCTGGAGGAAATTGAATGGTGATAGAAGGGAGTATACTTTTTCCTCAGGGGTTCATGGAACTTATACGAAAATTGATCATGTATTAGGGCCTAAAAACCTCAAAATCAAATGCAGAAAAGCAGAAATAGTAAATGTATCCTTTTCAGATCATGATGCAATAAAACTCACATGTAATATAAGGCCAGGAGAAAATAGACCAAAAGTTAATGGGAAATTAAATAATCTAATCCTGAAGAATGAATGGGTGAAAGAGCAAATTATAGACACAATCGATAATTTCATCCAGGAGAACGACAATAATGAGACAACATACCAAAATTTGTGGGATACGGCCAAAGTGGTTATAAGGCTAACTTTATATCTCTAGATGCTTATTTGCATAAAATAGAGAAAGAGAAGATTAATGAATTAGGGTTACAATTAAAAAAAACTAGAAAAAGAGCAAACTGAATACCCTCAATTAAATACCAAATTGGAAATTATGAAACAAAAGGTGAGATTAATAAAATTGAAAATAAGAAAACTATTGAATTAATAAATAAAACTAAGAGTTGGTTTTATGAAAAAACCAACAAAATAGATAAGCCTTTAGTTAATTTAATCAGAAAAAGGAAAGAGGAAAATCAAATTGTTAGTCTCAAGAATGATAAGGGAGAACTTTCCTCCAATGAAGAGGAAATTAGATTAATAATTAGGAGTTTCTTTGCCCAACTTTATGCCCATAAATTCAATAATCTAAATGAAATGGAGGAATATCTACAAATAAAGATTGCCCAGGTTAACAGAAGAGGAAATAAATTGTTGAAATATCCCCATTTTAGAAAAAGAAATAGAACAAGCTATTAATCAACTCCCTAAGAAAAAATCTTCAGGGCCAGATGGTTTTACATGTGAATTCTACCAAACATTTAAAGAACAATTAATTCCAATACTATACAAACTATTTGAAAAAATAGGGACAGAAGGTATACTACCAAATTCCTTCTATGATACAGATATGGTGCTGATAGCTAAACCAGATAGGGTGAAAACAGAGAAAGAAAACTATAGACCCATTTCCCTAATGAATAATAATGCAAAAATTTTAAATAAGATTTTAGCAACAAGATTACAGAAAGTTATCTCCAGGATAATACATCTTGACCAAGTAGGATTTATACCAGAAATGCAGGGCTGGTTCAATATCAGGAAAACTATCAGCATAATCAATTATATTAATAACCAAACTAACAAAAACAATATGATTATCTCCATAGATGCAGAAAAAGCATGTGATAAAATCCAACACCCATTCCTATTAAAAACACTGGAGAGTATGGGAATAAATGGGCTTTTCCTTAAAATGATTTGTAGCATCTACTTAAAACCATCAGCAAGTATCATATGTAATGGAGACAAACTAGAACCATTCCCAATAAGATCAGGAGTGAAACAAGGCTGCCCACTGTCACCACTGCTATTTAATATTGTATTAGAAATGTTAGCTTTGGCAATAAGAGAAGAAAAAGACATAAAAGGAATTAGAGTAGGTAATGAAGAAACCAAATTATCACTCTTTGCAGATGACATGATGGTATACTTAGAGAACCCTAGAGACTCAACTAAAAAACTACTAGAAACAATTCACAACTTTAGTAAAGTTGCAGGATTCAAAATAAATCCACATAAATCATCAGCATTCTTATATATTACCAACAAAGTTCAGCAGCAAGAGATAGAAAAAGAAATTCCATTCAGAATAACAGATGATAGCATAAAATATTTGGGAATCTATCTGCCAAGAAAATGTCAGAAACTATACGAACTAAACTACAAAACACTTTCCACACAAATAAAATCAGACCTAGTCAATTGGAAAAACATTGTGCTCATGGGTAGGTCGAGTGAATATAATAAAAATGACAATACTACCCAAACTAATTTACTTATTTAGCGCCATACCAATCAAAGTCCCAAGAAATTATTTTACAGATCTAGAAAAAATAGTAGCAAAGTTCATTTGGAAGAACAAAAGGTCAAGAATTTCAAGGGAATTAATGGAAAAAAAAAGACAGATGAAGGTGGCCTTGCTGTACCAGATCTAAAACCATATTATAAAGCAGTGGTCATCAAAACGATTTGCTACTGGCTGAGAAATAGAGCAGTCGATCAGTGGCATAAGAAAGGATATCAGGACAAGCTAGGTAATAATGTTAGCAATTTAGTGTTTGATAAACCCAAAGACCCCAGCTTTTGGGAT
>JAJPUD010013027.1:23822-36187 GCA_023553655.1 Myrmecobius fasciatus
AAGGTGCTCCAAATCACTATTGATCAGATAAATGCAAATTAAGACAACCCTGAGGTACCACTACACACCTGTCAGATTGGCTGAAATGACAGAAAAAGATAATGATGAATGTTGGCGGGGATGTGGGAAGGCTGGGACACTGATGCATTGTTGGTGGAACTGTGAACAGATCCAGCCATTCTGGAGAGCAATTTGTAGCTATGCTCAAAAAGTTATCAACCTGTGCATACCCTTTGACCCAGCAGTGTTTCTATTGGGCTTATATCCCAAAGAAATCATAAAAGGAAGAAAGGACCCCACATATGCAAGAATATTTGTGGCAGCCCTATTTGTAGTGGCTAGGAACTGGGAACTGGATGGATGCCCATCAATTGGAGAGTGGCTGAATAAATTATGGTTTATGAATGTTACGGAATATTATTGCTCTGTAAGAAACAACCAACAGGAGGATTTCAGAGAGGCCTACAGAGACTTGCATGAACTGATGCTCAGTGAAGTGAGCAGAACCAGGAGATTATTATTCACGGCAACAACAATACTACAAGATGATCAGTTCTGATGGACATGACTTTTCAACAATGAAATGCTTCAAACCAGTTCCAATTGTTCGGTGAAGAAGGCCATATACACCCAGAGAGAGGGATATGAAATGTGGACCACAACATAACATTTTAATGTTCTCTATTGAGGTTTGCTTGCATTGTATTTCCTTTATCGGATTATTCTTTCTTGTAGATACGATTTCTCCTGAACAAAAAAATGATGTGTGGCAATAAGTATACATATATTCGATTTCTTAAGTATTCTAACATAATTATCATGTAGTGGATATCCTGCCATCTAGGGGAGGGGTGGGGAGTGGGGGGGGGGAAATTTGTAACAGAAAATTATCCTCTTTACTCCTGATCTAGAAATGAGTATAGGTAGTGGATTTGCCAAATAAGATCTGGTTCTGTATCCAGTGATAACACGGGCCATGCAATCTCTTTCTGACTGTTTGCTAGGTCCTGTTATAGTCTCTGATTTAAGAGCTGTTTGGTTTATCAGATGAAACCAAAACTGTTGTTTCATGCATGTGACTCTAGGCTGGCCTCCATCACAGTATCACAGATCTCCCTTTCTGGTCTCTCATCTTGTCTTGGCTTGACATTATTACCTTTTGCTAGTGCTGTCATTTTTGTTAGTATTCAAAGGTATGGTAAGAAAGCTTGACACATACTTTCTAGATTTCTCCATGCTCCATAGCCCTGGATGCTATTAGCATCACTATTTTAGAGTTGAGGAAATTTAGAGAAATAGGGACACGTGTGTCCCAGAGTCATATAAAAGCTATTAAGTGCCTAATGTCACATTTGCACTTAGATCTCCTGACTTCAGAATGCACACTCTATCCACTATGCTGCCCAGTTCTCTCTTGTAAAATTAATTGCTGTTGTAAATGTAGCTTGCTGTGCAGAGGTGTGCTAGTCAATATTTGGTTGCCAGTCTTTCGAGATTATACCACACTTTTAAGTTAAATCTTCATTATAAGCATTTTCTCTACCAATTTCTTAAATCTAGATAATCAATAAAAGAAAAAATCCATGCTGTATTTTAGTATATGCCTTTCTTAGAATATAAATGATCGTACTAAAATTTTTGACAATTAGCTCTGATTCTAGCACAACTCTGATGTTTTCTTCTTTCACTGCTCAAGAACATCATTAGCTAAAGAAACTTTAGAACTTGGATGATTTTATGGCAATTGCTAAGCATTAGCTAAGTCTCCTAAAATATTGATAGAATTTTATTTTTAGAGTCTTTTATTAACCACTTTATTAACCAACTTTATTAACCAAGACTTCATCTTGGCTTAATAGTATAGAATGAATCAATCATGCATATAACAACTGTTTTATTCTCATTTTTGTCATTTCTGTTGAGATGGCACTGTTTTACCTTTCCTCCAAGTAGAGCAATGATATAGTTGCTAACTGGCTTCTGAAAGAGAAAAACTACTGTATTAAGACACAGAAGACTTTGCATCCTACTCTTGACTGCTGCTTCCAATTGGTTTGATTTTAGACAAGATATCTAACATTTCCAGACCTCAGTTTCCTAATGGATATATGAAGGGTTTGGCTAATTGTTTTTTGCATTATATGGCTATGCTTCTCAGTTAAAAAATCAAAATCTGTGTAATCTTTAAGACAGTGAATTTCTTTTTAAAATTTTTTATTGTATTTTCAGTTATTATCTCATCTGAGACAGATAAAAAAAGCATTCAAGATATCTAGGGGTAAGGATTCTAAAAAGTCCACAATCCTTGTTATCTTTCATTAATTAGCCCAAATCATCTTTTCCAATGTAGCATTTATCATTCTGCTCTTTGCCTTCAAGTTTCCATTGCATCTATTGCATATTAAAATATTGAGTGACTTAGTTTGGGGTATTTTGAAATATACACTGAATTCCTCTTCCTTTGCCTCCTTCTTTTGCCTATGCAACAGGTTTTGATTTAATTATATATACATATATATATATATACATATACATATGTATATGTATATATTTTTATATGCATATATACATATACATCTATCTATTTATCTATCTATCCATCTACCTTTCTGCCTATCCATTTATCCATCTAATATAAAGAGATCGTGAAAGAATAAGACAGACAGAGACAGAGAATAACAAGCATGGATGGTAAAAATCCCATGAGAAAACATTTCTTTTTGCCTTTGGGCACAAAATGACATAAATTCTTTCAATACTTTGCTTTATACAGAAAAAAAACTTGCGAAAATGTTTTATATTTGGGTGTATCTTCTATTAGTTTCATTTCTAGTAAAAAAAAAGTTAATAGGATTGTATATCAATTCATAAGCTTTAAAGAGACCCCAGAGCAGTTAAGAAGCATTTATGTACTCCTTACTTTGCTCCAGACACTGTGGTAAGCAGGAGGGATACAAAGAAAGGCAAAAAAAAAAAAAAAAACAACAACAACAAAACCCAATACTTCCTCCCTTGAATCTCACACTCTAGTGGGGGAACTCATATGAAGTCAATAAATATATAAGATATAGATAGATATACTCTATATATGTACATATTTATTTATAGATATGGGTACAGATATAGATAGTGTAAAGAGATGTAAAAATGTAAGGAAGTTATGTACTGGAGAGAAGATGTCATTTAATTGAACATGCAAATTTTAACAGTTTTTTTTTAACCAATCATTCTTTTGATATTAAAATCTGATGAACTTTTCTTAGTTCTTATTCTTCTAATCTTTTGACAATGTCAGTTTCCTTAGAAGTGACTTAGTGATGAAAATGGAATCTATCTCCTCTGAATCAAGTTTCAATCTGTTGCTTTTGTTTTCATTTTTTTTTGCTCTGTACCACAATGCCTCCTATAACTTATTATTGTTTAGTAGGTAGAAAGGTAGTTATCAAACTTGAAGGACATCAGTTCAAGTTTTGTCTGTGATGTATATTGATTGTATGCCATTGCAAAAATCAGACAACCATTGGGTAATTTAGACAAGCCCCTAAGACTATTTTTTTAGATAAAAAACCAAATGTTATTGGTAGAAAAACTTTCTCACCAAAACATTATTCTTTAACTTAATGAAAATACATGTCTGAACTCTATGCTGTCATGTTATTGGACAAAGACCATATATTCAGGATACCAACACATAAATTAATGCTAGTATATTTTATAAAAATCATCTGATTCATACACATATCTCTATTTGTTTTCATTTTAATGTTTCAGTTAAGAAGCATTTACTTTCCCTTTCCCAATTTAAAAGAAAAAAATAACATAAAAATAACATCTTTCTAAAAAATACCAAAGAAAAAAATCCCTTCATTGACCATATGTCCAAAAATAATTAAATCATTCTATATCGAAAATTTCTATTAGGAGGTAAGTAGAATATACAATTACAAGCCCTCTAGAATCATGTTTGGTCACTACATTTCATTGGGTTTTTTTTCACCCCTATGCCATAGGAGAGACCACATAAAATGAAGGATACATTGGGGATGATCATGATCAAAAAAATCTTAAAGTCCAACCATTTCAGGAAGATTTTCTCTCTTCTTAGCCTTTTTTTCTCATGGAACAGATAACTATTACTATAACAAATTTGAAAATTATTTCAGTTTGGTAAAAGTTATAAGACTTTTTTTTTGTTTTATAGTAATGCCCACAAAGACCTCAGACTCACTTCCTCATCGTGACAAAGCATCAGAATAGCACTTATATGCAGGAAAACTAAGGGACAGGGAAAAAAAGGATAAAGGTGAACCATTTGGTGAAAACTAAAGGTGAGTAATTTGGTCTGATAATTCAGGACTATCATACAAGCAACAAATGTTTGTCCTTTTTGACTGAGTTTGTGCAAGATTTGTCTTCTGACTGCATACAGATCTGAGGGGTCCGTTGGGGTTCAAAGGGTCTTTTCAAATCAAATAAGACACTGCTTTTAAAAGTATTGCAATTCCTGTGTCCAGATTTATCATTGAATTCACCTGAGATGCACAGAATACAAAGCAGAGAATACTTTGTAGCAGCACAAGGTTGAGTAGTTTTGCCAATGCCTCCAGGACACTTGAAATCAGCCATCAAAAGGACTATCCTGGGACTCCAGTCAATAGCATGCCTCCTGTCTGCCAAGTGTTTACTGCAAGCAAAGAGGGTTGCTTTGTTGAAGGGGCTTCTTTATGTGCTTGCTCATTAAAGCACCACGTCTGTGACACTTCCTCTTCCTTGAGACAAAGCTTCATGTAGTAAAGTTAAAGAGAAATCCCAGCTTCACATATACGTATTGGCCTTTGAAAGAATTTGAGTCTTTGGCATAGTCCCATTCTCAGTTACCTTGCAAAAACTCTAATGAGGAGACTGAAAAATATCTGTTAATATTTAATAAGCCTTCTGATCGATGGCAGTGCCTCCTGAAATGTTCATCTCTTTGACTGGTGGGAAATGAACTTCATTGGGATTTTTTTTACTACCCCATAGTTTCTTGTTAACATTTCCCTTTCCAGGGTCTGGAGAGAAAACGTACACTTCCTTGCAATAAACTTATTTGAACTAAACTCTATTAGCTCTCTTTCCCAAATTTATTTTCATTCCAAAGTGAACATCATTTTGAAATGGAAATATTAACATCTCATGAAGGCTAAACTAGAAAACTTCATATGAAACAAATTAATTCTATGATGACCAAATAATCAATGAATTATTTCCATATGTGAAAGTCAATATATCATTTTGGCTCAAGATGGCATGACTATTAAAAGAGAATGAGAGCAAGGAAGCAAAAGAAACAGAGACAGAGAGACAAAGACAGAGAGATACAGAAAGAGATAGAGACACAGAGAGACAGAGACAGAGACAATGAGACAGAGAAAGAGGCAGAGACACAGAGATAGAAACCAAGAAAGAGAGAGATATAGAGAAAGAGAGACAGAGACAGAGAGAAAGAGATAGATAAATACATAAAGAAACAGAAATAGAGACAAAATCAGAGAGACAGAAAAAGAGGCAGAGACACAGAGAAACCGAGAGAAAGACAGAGAGAAATAGAGAAAGAGACAAAATCAGAGAGACAGAGGTAGAAAATCATATATGTACTTATTTTTAAATGGTACTATAATTCAAAATCTAGGACTAAAATGAGGAAAAACAAAAGAAGATTGTTCACTACATAACTATGGAAATTATACTTTGGTTCAGAGAATCACAGAATCCCAGCATTCAAAGGAATCTCAGACGCCCACGTAGCCTAAATTAGTCTATGAGCCATGATCTCCAGTATAACATCCAAACAAATAAAAGTTTATCTAACTGTTATTTGTAGGTAATAAATATGAAAGTAAGTAGCAGAGGAAAGAGTTTGAACTTAGCTACTCAGTTCAAATCCAGTGTCTTTTCCCCTGCATCATACTGACCCAGTCACTAATTTTTTTTTAATTTGCCGAATAAGCCTTGTCTTAGAGGAAATAAATCCATTATTTCATTCCATTTTGATACCATTATATCTGGATCTGGATAACAGGGACTCCTGTAGAATACTCCTGTAGAGTTCTTGGAGGGAAGAAAGTTCTTTTTGCCCTCAATTCTGCCTTTGTTTCTCTTGAACCTGGAACATTCTTGGCCCGATGCTTCTGATCAATTGATTATTTCAATAAAATGTGACTTTATGCAACAGTAGACAAAATATATGCACATTTGAAGTTCCTAGGATTTAAGACAGGAAGGGAACTGTGGTATTGGCTCATCCAACCCCATTTACTTTGTGGAGGAAGAAACTGAAGCTTAGGAAGTTTTACTAGTTTACCCAAGGTCACTTAGTAGAAATGGTCAGAACTGAAATTCATACTTAGATTGTCTAGCTCCACATATAATGCTCTTTCAACAACATCATTTTGTTGTGATTATATCACACCAGTGAAGTAAAATTCATTGTGCTTTGGTACCACTATATCTGAATCTATTTTACAATAAGTTCCATAAAATGTCCAGTATACAAAAACAAGATGGCGAAAGAATGGACCCGCAGGTAAAAATCTACCAAAAAAAAAAAAAGGGAAAGGGGTACTTCCTGAATTCATGAGAAATTTATAATATGATCTGACAAATATAATTCCAATTGGCCCATTCATATTCTCTCTACTGCCCCTATCCCAACCAATATTGAGATTCATTTTCCTAAATAAACTCAATTCAATTTTTTAATATATCAAATAGGGACAAAGGCAAGGTACTTCCCCAAGTAGAATAGTTTCTTATATGTCATGCATAATAATTAAATATATGTTGAACGAAATGATTTGCTTATAAGGCAAACAACTGTTGTCTTTTCTGCAATTTTTAGTCCTTTTCAATAATGGTTCTTGAACATAGAAAATAAACAAGTGTAAGTGACTATTTTTTTCATTTCTCATTGGTGGCAACTTTGCACTGCTTCATCATAGCCACCTTACCATCCTTTAAGATCAAGTTGGCCTGTTTTTTTCACATATATCAGGTCCCTCTACCATGAACTTTAACATAAATCTTCTCAAATATGAAGCCTGCTCTCCTCTGCTTTCTATGTATAATGTGGGGAAAGCAAGTCACAGAATTGGGGAGAAGGAATGCTTTGCATCCATTCTTCTTACTGTAATAGTTTATATAAATACTCCTCACCAAACTCTTAATGGATAATTTATTTTAAAAAAAGGATAACCAATGGGAAGTACAGGGAAGAAGTATAGAGAGGGAGAGAGTAGGCTAATGAGCAATAGCTCTTCTGAACTACTATTTGTTACTCAATAATATTGCCCTCTGAAGTTGGTTTTTCCAGTGGAAAGTATGCTGAATTTTAGGTTATAGAACCTTGTTCAGAAGTCGTAACTGATATATGCTTGGCTATATGATCTTGAACAAGTCCTCAGCTAGTGGGCTTCAGTTTACTCATGTGTAAAATCAGTAATTGAAGTGAACAGTTTTTGGGTGAATTATCTGTTAGGCCCCTTCCAGTTCTGTCATAGAATTAAGCTAAGCAGAGACCTGATCTGGTATCTGGTCCAACCCCATCATGTCATATAGATGAGGAAATTAAAGAGTTACTTGCTGAAATGGCTCTCTTTATCCTAGATATTCTTCTAAATTCTTACCAAAATTGTTTCAGTGTCAGTGGAGCATGAAGCAGTTTTATAAGGTAATGTTTCCTATCTGCACTCTTCTTCATTGTCCCCCTACTCTTGGCATTTCCAAATGTGTACTATGTAGAAGGAAAGAGAGGTTGGGGAGGGGGCAGAGGGAATAGTTTAGAAATTCAGAGAAGGTGTTAGGAAAGCTTAACTATTCACAAATTTCCCAAGAATGATCGCTCACCAAAAAAATGAAATAGGATCTTTCACCGTGGCCAGTAATTTGCAGATGAAAAACCAAATTAAACCACTGACAAGCATATTAAAAAGATGATATACATATAATGCACTGTATGTTGTAGCAGGTACCATACTGCCTCCATCCCTCCTTGAATTGTGTTCTGGAGGTTTAATTTGTAAGATTTATGGATTTCTCCTCTCTTAACCTTCTCATTCCTTATGAATAATCTTTTGGTATATTCTTATGTTTCCTGATTGCATGAGAAATTTGCCGAGGCCATGTTCTGTGCTGAATGCCAAATAGGCATTTTATTTCAATAGTAACTTTTGTATACTAGGACTTTTCTATTTATTTAATAATTACATTTCTTTAAAATTGCAAATTTATATTAAAAATAGATTATGAAAAAAATGGAGCTACCCATACTTAACCAGTAATACAAATTATCTAATATTCAGCTGATGTCAAGAAAAAATAATGTTTATTTCTAAATGAATGCCTAAACATAAGGACCAGTGAAAAATGGCATTTTTTGCTGTAAGTGTAGAGGATAAGAAATTTGATCTAGAGGAAAAGTCAATTTAATTAAAAATTTTTAACCTATTCTTCTTAGGAATATGTTATTTTCATCATTGATTGAATAAGCATTTAGCTTATATTGGGCAAATTCTTTCACCTCTCTGACCTTTACTTTCCTAATCTGTTTCAGGGGGAATTGACTTGGTTGACCTCCAAGGTCACTGCCATTTTGAAAACTGTAATGTTTTGATTTACTATTCTTGATAATCCAACTTAAGCATTGTACAAGAACTAGTTGGTGAGCCTTCAATGGTAAAGTTCTATGGTGAGTGAAGGAGAATTTTCTTTAATTAGCAAGTCTTTATTTTTTCCATATAAAATATTGCAGGATTTGGGAAGTGACAATTACCTCTTACATAATACTAATCAATCTTTGATGGCATGAAATGCCAAATTCAACCAAGTGTTTTTGAAATAACCAGTCACTTACTAAATTATACTATCAGGTTAGCTCAATAAATTTTAAATTTTTCTGTTTGTTTTTTTTAAATAATGCCCCTGAGAAACTATGGATTAATTACTATTTTATTCTTGCAATGAAATAAAAAATAATAATCCAAGAATATTTTCTGTAAAAACATAAAAATGCATTAACTAAATTCAGTGAATCTGGATGAGGAAGGGCAGGGATGATGGGCAACTGGGTAGCAGTCCCTTAAAAATTATTGTATTAATATGAACGATATAGAAAAAGAACTGCAATTTTTAACATCTGTTGAAAAAATAATAAATCTCCCAGAATCATCACAATAAAAGCATTTCAGGGTGCTACATTTAGTCTTACAAGAGAGATATGTCTGAAACAGAACAAGCTCACCATGCAAGGGTTAGGGGTGAGTTCCTGAACTCATCCATCACATCCTCACTGTCAAGGCCTGAATTATTATGAAGACCTCGTGGTGAATAGAGTGCTTCACCTGGACCTTTGTGACCTCTGCAGTCACTTCCATATGTACTGACACAAAGAACACAAAATATATAAGCAGACACAAAGGCACATATGAATGCATATAACAGAAAATTTAAAAATAAAATAATAAAAACAAAATCCTGAAAAGGACCCAGATAACTTAGTATCAAAAAGCCATATGTCCCAGAGTTGTAAAGAGATGGAAAGGTCATTTTCCCAATATTTGTCTTTGTGAAAACAAATAACATTTAGTACTCAATTGTTCATCACTTAGACTTGTGTTAAATTTAAATTATTCCAAATGTTTTCTCCAGCATTTTTCATTCCAATGGGAATTTGTATATGTGTGTGTGTGTGTATGTAGACATACGTACATACAGTCTATGTAACAAAGATATCTCTTTCTCTAACTACAAATGTATCTATATATTTGATATACTTTTGTATATCCTCCTATCATACAGAAATACAGTTATAGATATATCCTAAATATCTTTATACTCATTATAAAAGCCATCTAAAAAACTGGCCCTTGGAATCTTGTGCCAGACATAACCTCATCAAAAATTATTAATAGAATTACTAATTCCACCATGCTAGAGTCCCCTCGTAGACATTTTTTGGTGTGGAATTGTAAAAGTCACTTCTCACTGAATCTTGGATTCCTAATCAGAATGAAAGTATTGGAAATGACTTTGAGATTTCTCTTCAGCTCTAGCTCTAGCTCTCTGATTCGAGAATCCCTCAGCTTTAATTTCCTCTACTGCACAATGAGAATAACAATTGTAGCCACCTCAGATATATCTATGGGGAGGGAAATAAAATCACATATGTGAAAGAATGCCGTTCTACACTCTATCCCGATTAATGTAAATATGGAAGATCTTGACATCACTATTAAATTAAGGGGACATTCCAAAAGCATGAATTAAGTATGAATAAGTTCTAGATAATGCTATTTAATAAATCAAAAATATAAACTAGGAGTGGAGTAAAAGCAGGGACTCACCTGAGCTCTCTCAAATTCATTTCCAAATAATATTAAAAGAATGCTCAGAGTGAATTTTGTAACAGCAGAACAAACAAAAAGAGGGAATAAAAACATTTCCCATGCCAAGACAATCAACTCATGTCAGCAGAAAAGGTCAGTTCCACTGGGATGAGAGTAGAGCACAGTTCAGTGCAGGCTGAGCCTAGCAAGCCAAGAGCAGACCTGGGAGGCAACTGAACCTTTAGCAGTAGAACCTGTAGCTTTCAGCCCACAGAGGATTGGATAACCGGTCAGAAGGAGCTGGGAGCCTTTTGATAGCCCTGGGGACAGGAATCAATTGGATTGCTCATACAGTAATCTTGGTCAAAGTCTCATGAAGAGAAAGAATACAAGCACTAGTGATAGTGATAACAGGGGAGCAGGCAGCCTAGTCACAATTCTGAGTTAGAAAAGAGTGCTTTTAGTTAAGGACAGAGCACAGATCAAAAGTAAGGAAAAATTCCTGGAATCAGGAAGTCTCAAATTTCTGAGCTCAAATCCAGTGTCATATACTTACTAGCTCTGTGAAGGCTTAACAATGTTTGTCTCAGTTTTCTCATATAGAAAATGAGCTGGAGAAGGACATGACATACCACTCATGTATGTTTGTCAAGGAAATTCCAAATGCAGTCACAGAGTCAGATACAAATGAAAAAGACAGCCACAAATACAGGTCTTCCCCATTCTCTACTATAAAATCACTTTTCCATAAAATCCCTCCACTCTTACCATATCTATTTTTCATAGCTCAAAGATCTAAGGACAGAGAACATGACTTGGAAAAGAATAAGCTCTTCAAAGGAAGGGAAAGTATTTGTTTTTGTCTTTGTATCACCACAGTTTAACCCAATGCCTAGTGGATTGTCAGCAATTAATAAATAATAATTAATAGAACTGTATGAAGCATTAAGTATTCTCTTTTTGAATAATTTACCACTTTTAAAACATATTGTTTGGACTGATAACTGCTGCATAATTCCTTGCAATGTCTATCGGGACCTAGCTCTCCAGATGCATATGATCATGTTTTAATCTTTCATTGATTGGAGTGGATCGTTCCCAAGATGCATTATAGAAAGATTTTATTTTCAGTTTTTCATTGACAAAGCACTTTTAAAAATCTTCAAAAAGTCTTAACCCAAGTTTGTCAATAAACTCAAATCTGGGACTCCAATATATATTATGCTTGAAAATGCTTTTAGACATTTTAGACACACTATATGAACAAAGGAGAGGGAGGACAGTGCATTGGATAGAAGGGCAAACTGGCTGACAAACCATGAAAAGAGGATTGAATTCCTGCCTCTAACTCACACCAACTTGGCCAATATGGGCAAATAAGTTAACCCCTCTCTCTCTCTACCCCAGGAAAGTGCTTTTTCTATAATACAAAGAGGTTCCTAATCTGCATATTCAGGGATTCTTCACGTAGATTCTCTGAATTTCATCATCATCATCATTGTTAATATTATGTTTTCAATAAATGTCATGATCCTCTTCCAGAATGAAGGACAAATAATAACAAATGTTATGGGCTATGAGAAAGACTTTAAAATCTGGTCTGGTAATAATAATAATAGTAATAATGAGGATGAGGATGATGCTGATAAATTTAAGGACATTAAACGAGTCAGGAAATTGCTATTCCCATGGTAAGTAAAAAGTACTAAAAATTAATCTGACTTTTAAATGCTTAAAAATCCTAATGTAAAATAAGACAGATTAAAACATTTATACCAGCAAATAATCCACCGATGCTGTCACCTAAAACGTGCATCTCTCGGTCTGGCTTTCTTTCTAACACAATTGGACTGATAAGACAATTTTCTAGAGGTAATCTGATCTCCTGTCTATGAGGGAGTAGTCATGGGTGCAGCATTTCAATGATGCTTTATGTTGCTGGGCCTTCCGAATACAGGGGCAGAAAGAAAGAAAGAAAGAAAGAAAGAAAGAAAGAAAGAAAGA
>JAJPUD010013028.1:0-46225 GCA_023553655.1 Myrmecobius fasciatus
AACATAATAAAAATGACAATACTACCCAAACTAATCTACTTATTTAGTGCCATACCAATCAAACTCCCAAGAAATTATTTTACAGATCTAGAAAAAATAGTAGCAAAGTTCATTTGGAAGAACAAAAGGTCAAGGATTTCAAGGGGATTAATGAAAAAAAAGGCAGATGAAGGTGGCCTTGTTGTACCAGATCTAAAACTATATTATAAAGCAGCGGTCATCAAAACCGTTTGGCACTGGCTAAGAAATAGAGCAGTCAATCAGTGGCACAGGATAGGATATCAGGACTATCTAGGCAATAACCTTAACAATCTAGTATTCGATGGACCCAAGGACCCCAGCTTTTGTGATAAATACTCACTATTCGACAAAAACTGCTGGGAAAATTAGAAACTAGTGTGGAAGAAATTAGGGCTTGACCCATATCTAACACCACATACCAAGATAAGATCTAAATGGGTTCATGATCTAGATATAAAGAGTGACTTTGTAAGCAAGTTAGAGGAACGTAATATAGTTTATCTCTCAGACCTGTGGAGATGGAATAAATTTATGTCCAAAGAAGACCTGGAACTCCTAATTGAACACCAGATGGATAATTTTGATTATATTAAGTTAAAAAGTTTCCGTACAAACAAAACAAATGCAGACAAGATTAGGAGGGAAGCATCAAATTGGGAAATCATCTTTACATTTAATGGTTCTGATAAAGGCCTCATTTCTAACATATATAGAGAACTGTCTCATATATATAAGAATTCAAGCCACTCTTCAACAGATAAGTGGTCAAGGGATATGAACAGACAATTTTCAGATGATGAAATTAAAACCATCTAGTCATATGAAAAGTTGCTTCAAATCACTATTGATCAGAGAAATGCAAATTAAGACAGCTTTGAGGTACCACTACACACCTGTCAGATTGGCTAAAATGACAGGAAAAGATAACGATGAATGTTGGAGGGGATGTGGGAAAACTGGGACACTAATACATTGTTGGTGGAACTGTGAACAGGTCCAACCATTCTGGAGAGCAATTTGGAGCTATGCTCAAAAAGTTGTCAAACTGTGCATACCCTTTGACCCAGCAGTGTTTCTATTGGGCCTATATCACAAAGAGATCTTAGAGGAGGGAAAGGGACCCACCTGTGCAAGAATGTTTGTGGCAGCCCTTTTTGTAGTGGCTAGAAACTGGAAACTGAAGGGATGCCCATCAATTGGAGAGTGGCTGAATAAATTATGGTATATGAATGTTATGGAATATTATTTTTCTGTAAGAAACGACCAGCAGGACGATTTCAGAGAGGCCTGGAGGACTTGCATGAACTGATGCTGAGTGAAATGAGCAGAACCAGGAGATCATCATATACAGCAACAACAGTATTACATGATGATCAATTCTGATGGACATGGCTCTCTGCAACAAAGAATTGTCTCAAACCAGTTCCAATTGTTCACTGAAGAAAACCATATACACCCAGAGAGAGGGAAATGAAATATGGACCACAATGTAACATTTTCATGATCTCTATTGACATTTGCTTGCATTGTGTTGCCTTTCTCTGATTCTTTTTTTTTTCTTGTAGATAGGATTTTCCTTGCATAACTTCTCAAGCATTTCAACATTATTAACATGTAGTGGACTTCCTGCCATCTAGGGGAGGGGAGGGGACTGGGGGTAAAATTTGTAATGGAAAGCTTTGTAAAGATCAATGTTGGGGAACTACCCATACATATGTTATACAAATAAAAAGCTTTAATTAAAAAAAAAGAATGAAACAAAACTTCTTAAGATGGTATTTAAAACCTTTCTCTAGTTCTAAATTATCTTTCCATTCTTAGTTGACATTACTTCTCCATATACAAGCTATGTGCTCACAACCTAGTCTCCTAGATAGTCTCTTTATATAGAATTCCATCTACCACTTTTGTATCTTTACATATGGATCTTCCATGCCTGAAATGATTTCCCTCTTCACTTTCACCTATTGTAATATGTAATTCCCAGCAGGATTCAGAGCTATCTCTTTTATAAGGAGTTTTTTTTTATTCCTTCCAATCCCAGTTATTAAAGCTCTCTCCCCCTGCCCCAAAATTGCTTTATAGTGATTTCACATATATATAATGGGCATATAATAAATGCTGCTTGAATTTAATTGAATTAAATTCTATATTTTCACCTGAGTTCAAAATTTTAAAAATTAGTTCTACTTTATATATTTTCCTTTCACAGTTTGGTCAATAATAGAAGTATGCTGAATGCTACTTTTACTACTCAATTGAATCATAAAGACTTTATATGAAATCTCTTCCTGAAAAATATTGAAAAAACACTATTATATCTGCCATGTAAATTAAATCTGAGCCTTGGGCAGCCATGAGGTGTGGGTCATTCATATTATACAGTGAAATGTTTTGCATTCTCATAAGAGGCATGCATTCTACACTTAGAGCAAGAGTCACTCAAATTTAAATACAGAAAATGCAAATGACAGTCACTCAGATTCAATGGGATGTCAAGAAATATATATTTTCTAGGTATTACATATTTTATTTTCACATAGGTTTCCTCATATCATGCTTTCCTCTTGAATCTAAGGGACTTTTTTCTTCCTTTTCTTTGTGATATGCAGTCTTAAGAAAAAAAAAAGATTTAATGACATTTAAATATTTTTCACAATATAAAAGGCATCTTATAGATATTTTAATATATGTTAGCCTTCTATTCACTACATGGTTTAGCTTCCATATTTATTCATACTTTTCATAAAACACACCTAGAAAAAAATAAAATAAAACTAATAAATTTCTAATTATTACTTATTTGTATTTACTTAAGCTTGTCCAGGTGTCAGCTAAAGTCACATGCTTTCATCTCCCACCATGATGAAATGAAGTATTAGTTGTTAACTTCATCATATGCATGGGTTGAATTGTGTGTAAGCTTTCCACAACACAACAAACATAAATACAATTATGTCAATAGAATTCCCCAGAATGGAGAAACACATGGGGAAATGAAGTCAAAGAATGCAACTGCTGCCTTTAACATTCAACCCAACTCAACAAATATTGAATGTCTGATATGTGACAGTCATTGTGCCAGATGCCCCAAGAGAAACACAAATTATTAATGTGACAAGTTCTCTGCCTTCAGGGAGTTTACTCTATCATTGTAGAAATTAGACCCATATGCATATAGTTATCATAAAAAGCAAAATATGAAGATAGGGAAAAACTAAACTCTGTGAGGTTTGAGAATAAGATAACATCTGTTTGAGAGGAAAGAAATGTCATTATTTTCAATAGAAAAATCTAAGTTTCTTGAGGCAGGGACTGTTGCCTTTTTTTTTTTTAATCCTTATAGCTTAAGTTACTTGGACCTGGCTAAGTATTCAAATGCTTGCAGAATTGTTCTATTGAATTCAAAGAATATTTATTTATCAAGTGTCTGATTACTTATATTACTAAGCTAAAGAGCATTGCTATTAGTGAAAATAATAAAAAAAATTGTCAATGTACTTTTTTAACAACAAAAACAAAATGTGAATTTTTGCAAAGCAGTAATGAAGGCTAGACTAAATGTAGTCAACACAATTGTATGTAATAAAATTCAACTGATTCAATTTGGTGAACATTTATTAAATTCCTACAGTGTGCACCTGAGGAACATGGAGTCAAAAAAAAAAAAATCCTGCCCTCAATGAGCTTCAATTCTATTGGAGATGGAAGAAAGAATAATGGGAAGAGACAATAATTTAATCAACCCAGAAACTCCCTCTACCAAAGCAAGGTGCAAACTATCAATAACGTAGATTTAATTGCATAAGAAATAGAGGCACACAGAAGTTGTGACTTGCCCAGCTATTAAGTTGCACAAATAGGATTTGAACTCAAGTCATTAAAACTCCAAGCCAAGAATTCTAGACACTATATAACAGTCTCACTTTGAAATAAATATTTCTCCAAAAGATATATATATATATGCAAAAGAATAACTGTAATGCCAGAGAAACTGAGGCAAGACAGAGATTAGTTTTAATATTTTTTTAGTGAAGAATTTGGGCTAGTGGTCGAACAGGACTCATGTCCAAAAGATGTCCAACCCCTAGCCAGCTGAATGGGACTCTTGTCTCAAAGCATCCAGCCCCAAGCAATTAATTCCAGAGATTTTTATAAGACTCCAGCTATCAAGGAAACAAAGGCAAGGGTGGGGGTCAGAACACTGTTTGAGTGGACGAGCCATACTTTTAGGAAAGGATCATAATTTAGTTCTGACAGGTTGGGGGAAAAGAAGGTCAGGAGCAGGAGTCTAGGGCAAGAGATAGTCAGCAATACTCTGGCATTTGAGATAAGCCACCTATAGTTTTATAACTCACTGGAATGTGAGAGTGGCCAGAGCTTAATGGGGTAAGGAAGGGAAGGCCATGGCCATAATAATTTTATTCAGGGCATAACATAATAATTCAGAGAAATCAAGGCACAACAATTCAGGAAAACTGAGGCATTACATATGTGCAAAGAATGAAACTAAGAATTGTATTGGTATTAATAATTAGTTGGCTTAAAAACCTGACATTTATTTTGTGGTTTTTTTGCCTTTATTTTGAACAGCAGCATACTATTAAGGTAAAGTTCTTTTCATAAATAAATAGATTAAACACCTTCTCTTTTAAGAATCTCACCATTAGACAACAAATATAATTAATTATTTTTCTTTTTTAAGATAAAAAATATATCTAAATATTAAGTGTCTTCCTAGTTTTTCTGTGAGAAATTTGTATAGAATGTATTTTATTCATGAAGATGGGTCTTGAAGGAAGGACACAGATGAAAATTGCATAAAATGAGGTGTCATTGAGTTGCAATCTGTATCATAAGAAGAACATATAGCAATGATTTCACTGGGTCCATAAAAGCAATGAAGTATAAATTGATCCTTATTGTTCTTAAAAGATGTAATAAATGATATGCATGTAGTACCTTCCTTCAGTTGCTCCCCCAATTTGCATTCACATTCTTAGCTTCAGTCCTTAGAAGACAGCTGCTATTCCTTACTCTTTGGTCTCTACTCTTAAAATTAGAGTGCAAGAACTTAGTAAACTTTAAAAGAAAAAATTAGATCAAAACAAAGACATTTACTAAAATAGCATAGTTGAGAATAGCAGCTACAAATATTCTTTCCATAATCCTTGGGTGATCTTTAAGAAACATATACAATGTTATTTGAATATCTTTACTTCAAAGTACTGTGGAAGATAGAGGAAGGGAAAGAGAAAATATCCCACCTTCCCTTACTCTAAAGGAGAAGAGCAAATTCTTTCTCGAGGTCTGACTTGGGTGCTGACTCCAACTTGGAGTCAGGGACTCCAGAGCTGAGAAACTTATCTTTCTAAAGGAAAATCAGGGTTATAATCAATCTTTTGCCAGCCAATGTTCAGGTTGCCCTTCCAATTCAATCAAGGGAATTCTTTCACATGTTTACAAAGGAATAACAATGTAAAGACATCTTCAGACTTAATTTTAAATCTTCTTACCCGTTTATTGCTTTCTGTGAAGATATCCTATACTTCCAGGGTTAGGAGTTGGTCAGAGACCAACTCCCCTGTATGTATATCTAAAAAGAGCTATTTGGGTAATAAGGACAGGTGACTATCAGAGTGCCACAATAATGACCATTAAATTTTAAAGTATAGTATCCAACATATCGAATAGAATCTCCCTGGAAGATTAATAGGGAAACATGAACAGGAATATCACAAGTTCAAAGTTTAAAAAAAAAAGCACAGATGGATTGTTATTTGTTCTAGTGAAAGGCGCTCCCACATCAAAAAGACCATATGTCTATTAAAGTATCAAAGTATAAATTGATCTTAAATATGTTCTCAAGAAAATGTATCTTTTTAAATATTTTTAAAATCCTTTAACTATTTTTTATCTAAAGAAAAGTTATAATGCTTTACTTCTGATAGATACATATCTCAGTAGGATGGGTTCTGTCTTGATCAATGCATAATAGTTAACTTTAATAATAGCTAACAGCTATATAGATCTTTAAGCTTTGCAAAGTATTTTACATATATTATTTCATTTGATCCTCAAAAGAACCCTGGGAAGGTTTGATAGATGAGGAAACTAAAGTAACTTAATATTCCTTTAGAGAATTCTACTTTTTAGGAGAATGTTCTTTATATCAATACAAAATTTGCTTCTTTGCAAGTTCCACTCATTGCACCTAGCTCTGTCCTGTGGGGTCAAGCAGGATGAGTGGATGCCCTCATACACATGACAAGCCTTTAAAAATAGGAATGCTTGAAGTCCCTCAATCAGGTCTTTTCCAAACTAAATGTATTCAATGACTTCAGATCATCTTCATATAGCATTATCTCAAGTCATTTTATCATCTTGGTCACCCTCATATGAGCCCTACTAGTTTAATAATGCCTTTTCTAAAATGAGTCATCTAGATCTGAACATAATAGTCCAGGTGTGTGAGCAAAAAGAGTATAATACTATTTGCTCCCTAGTCCTAGACACTATACTTATCCTTGCAGGCTAAGATTGCTTTAAGGGGTTTGTTGTTTTTGGCAACTGCCATAGCAAATTGATGACTCATATTTCATTTGAAATATATGCAAATCAATATATTTTTTGCATACTGCTGTCTAGCCACACCTCCTCATCTTGTGTAAAGTTGAATTTTTTTCAAATTATTTTTTAAATTTTTAATATTAGCCTTTTATTTTCAAAATGCATACAAAGAGAGTTTTCAATATTTGCCCTTACAATGTGAATTGAATAATGAGTAATAATATCTTTTTTTTAAATGATGAAATTAGGGGATGAGAGAGGAATATACTGGGAGAAAGGGAAAGGGAAAAGTAGAATGATGCAAATTATCTGCTATAAAAAAGA
The DNA here is from genome assembly GCA_023553655.1 of Myrmecobius fasciatus. Lineage (NCBI taxonomy): Eukaryota > Metazoa > Chordata > Mammalia > Dasyuromorphia > Myrmecobiidae > Myrmecobius > Myrmecobius fasciatus. The sequence continues at coordinate 6,916 of JAJPUD010013028.1, forward strand.
GGTGAGAAAAAGCTTTTATAGTGAAGAGGAAGAGAGAAAGGAAAGAGTGAGTGAATGAACCTTACTCTCATCAGAATTGATTGGCTCAAATGGAAAATAACATATATACTCAATAGGGGTATAGAAATTTGTCTTACCCTCGAGGAAAATAGGAGAAAAATGAGATATGGGAAGGGGGAGGATGATAAAAGAGAGAACATATGGGGGAGGGAGTGGTAAGTAGCAAAACACTTTTGAGGAGAAAGATAAAAGAAGAGAGAGTATAAATGGGGGGAAATGCAATTAGCAATAGTAATTGTAAAAAAAAATTAAAACAAGTTTCTCTGATGGAATATTATTGTTCTTTGGGAAAAACCGAGCAGGATGCTCTTAGGGAAAAAAAAACCTGGAAAGTCCTCTATGAACAAAGTGAAATATAATGTATACAAAATAATACCAATGTTCTGGGATGACCAGCTGTAAATGGCTTTGTTATTCTCAGGAGTACAATCATCCCCAACTATTCTAAGGACTTATGATGAAAAATTCTATCCATATCCAAAGAAGAAACTGATTGGATCTGAAATACAGATTGAAGCATTCTTTCTTTATCTATCTCTCTCTTTATTTTTAACTTAATTTTTCTTGAGGGTTTTTGTTTTCCTTAGAGTGGGAGATCTATGTTTTCTTTCACAACTGACTTTTATAGAAATGTTTTGTATAACTTCACATGTGATTTCTTAATTGTGGATGGGGATAAGGGAGAGAATCTAGAACTCAAAAATCTTAAAAACAAATTTAAAAGAAATTTTGTTTTGAATGTAACTGGGGGAAAATAAATAAAAACATTTATCTTTTCAAAACCTTGCTTCAAATTTTTCTCTCTTCCCTCCACTCTCTCCCCCCCACAACAATACTACAATTAGCTTAAACATGTGCAATTTTTCTAAACATATTTCCATATTAATCATGTTGCACAAGAAAAAGCAGATCAAAAAAAAAAAAGAAAAGAAAAGAAAAAAACAAGAAAGCAAACAACAACCAAAAAAAGGTGAAAATATTATGTTATGATCCACATTTGTCCCCATGGTCCTCTTTCTGGATGTAGATGGATTTCTCTATCATGAGTATGAAGTTTGTTTTAAGCCAAATATAAGAGCCTACATTTATTTAAAATCTCAAATGCATCTTTGACCTCCCCCTTCCCATGTCCCATTTCCCTCCTATTTCCTGCAGGGTAAGATAAATTCCCATACCCCTATTGAGTTATTTCCTATGAGCCAATTCAGATGAGAGTGAGATTCACTCACTCACCCTCTTCTATTTCACTGTAAAAGATTTTTCTTGCCTCTTTTTTATGGCAGATGATTTGCATCATTCCACTTTTCCCTTTCTCTTTCTCCCAGTACATTCCTGTTTCATTGATGGCCATCAATTTGGCCATGGAGTCCCAAAGATGATTGAAATCCATCCATGCCCTCCATTGCCATTTGACACCTTGTCCTCCCATTAGTTTGTCACATAAAACTCATCCAAAGTATTGGAGGGTTTATATGCTTTCACCACATTTTTTATTTTTGCCTTTTAAATTTCATCTTGGCCCAAAATTCCAATCCATCAAGATTGTTTTTTGTATTATTATTTATTTTTCTTTTTTAAAATAAACTTTCCTTTTATTGGTGGTGCTTTTATACCTATATGTTAGTTGTTGGCCTTTTGAAAGAGAAGTATCATTTTCATGGTATTTCATTTATACACAGAATTGAATAAACAGACTCAAAACCCAAACAGAACAAACATATTAATTAAAACTTATATTAATTAGAAATGGGGTTTGGAATGAAAAGTAGTTGGAGGAAAAGCCTGAAAATATTAAGTGGAAGGGAAAATCATTGTTAAATTGGGAGCCCGTGAGGGTTTGAGTAGTTTGAGAAGCTATAACTATTAGAGAAAGATTGAGTGAGGAGTCAGGAGACAATTTGACAAATGGGGTATAGGAATCAGCCTCTCTTACTAGGATGCTTTAGCTCTTTCAGATTTAATTAATAATAAATGTGATAACCAACCTGGTTATTCATAATGCCCAATGTATTGAATATCCCTTATAGCTTTTTGATATCTAAAAAATCTGATAAACATGTTGTCAGTGCCTCCAATTTGTTGATTGATTGATTGATTTTTTTGTGAAGCAATTGGGGTCAAGACTTTCCCAGGTTCACACAACTATAAGTAATTCATTGATTTAAGTAACTATATTTTATAGTACAGAGCCTGCACAAATACTTGGAACAGTCACTCAAAGATTTTCACATTGACATCTTAGAAATGAGAAACTTAAAAGCAAATTTTTTGAGATCACAAATCATATCATGCATATATTAAACATCATTCCCAGTATATAGTGGATTCTAAAAACAAAAAAAAATCAAGTCACTTTTAGCAATGTGGTATTTCATATTAGCTTTATAGAAACTCGAGCTATAAAAACTGAAAAGGAAGAGTGGGACTCAGCTTTGAGGTGGTAAACATTATCACATAAAAATCCAGTAGTGCTTTGGATAGAAGCCTTTCAAAACCCTAAACCACAATCAAGGCATAATGCATTTGACATTTATGTGACCAAAACGTTAAGTCCTTTTTATTGTGAAAAAAATGTAGTGCACATTTTCAGTCATTTTTTAATACTTCATTTGATTCATGGACCTTGTTCAGTGTTCACCTTTTTTTTTTAACTATGAAAATTGGTCTTTACTAGTTAAGTGTTTTTTTGCAAGCCTTTGCCCTTAAATATGGCAATAACTCAACTGTCTAATTAGTAGCTTGGGGAAAAGGGGATGGGAGGGGTAATGGAAACTTCCACAGAATTAAAACATTCTATAGATTGTATCCTGAAACATGGAGATAAGTAGCTCTGAGATTTGAGAGGAATGAAAAACAAGTACAGTGTTGAAAAAAGTGGAACCTCTCAGTTAATAATATAATAAGTTAAATAGGGATTTGTTTCCCAAATATTCCTCAAAAATCCTATGAAATAGGTAGTGCAGATATGATTATCCCAATATAGTAGATAAAGAAACTGATGTTCTGAGAAATTTCAAGTTGCCCATAATCACATAAGGTGAAGTGGGTTTCAAATTCAAAGGCTGAAGTAGGTACTATGACAAACTATGCCTAACTGTATTTCACCATATTAATAATGGTGTTAGAGGCAGTAGAGGTAACTATTGGTATAGCATCTAAACTGCTTGACCTGAAATCAGGAAGAACTGAATTTAAATTCAGTCAAATATCATACCAGACTCTTATTAGCTATATGATCTGGGCACTTAACTTCCATTTTTCTCATCTGCAAAATGGGAATAATAGCATCTACTTCCCAAAGTGGTGAAGATATAATGAGATAATATTTGTAAAATGTTTCACATAGAAAATACTATATAAATGTTAGATATTGTCTTTATTATTGTTGTGGTGGTGATTATTAATAATTATTTATCTTAATAAATTATTATTTGTAAATGACACTCAGAAGTTCTCACCTGGCTTGATTCAAATTTAGGAATCCATGATCTTCTGAACACCACGGTGATGAATATGAGATTAATTAATGGTTTATTTTCATAATTTAAATACAAAATATAGGTTTAAATGATGGCTTTGAGGGTCCCAAAGTCTATAGTTTTTTGCCTGAAATAAAAACAAGTAAGTCTGGCAAAAGAGAAGGAATGCAAAAATGTCTAAGAGGCAGAATTTACTTGCTTCTCCTGTTGATGTGAATCTAAACACATGTGGCTGGCTGCATATAGGCCAAGATTTGGGCTGACATCACTAAGCAAGCCATGTCTGGAAGCAGTTGAGGCATAAGTCTATTAGCAGCATTAGCTTGACCAGTATAGATATTTTTTTCATATGAAAAATGCAGCTACTTCTAAACAATACAGATCTAGCATAACTAAGTAAATTTGGATTATCCAAATTTTTACTAGATTTGTCAGTTTGTCTAATATAGATAAGATTTTATGGAAAACTTTTTAATTGACAAAAATTATTCTCTTCTGCCCCATTCACTTTCTATCCCACTTCTCAGGAGAAAAAAAAGAAAATCATAACATATATAAAATATCTATGGTCAAGAACAATTAATTTTCTTATTGGTCATCTCCAAAAAAATTATGTCTCAATTTGTACTGTCTTTTTTTTGCCTTGGTCTGACAAAGGCACTCTCAAGTTTAAACATCTTCAGTGTTCCCAATTGTCTCTAGGACAAAAAGAATTTCTCAGTCTGATATGAAAAGCTCTCCACTGTCTGGGTCCAACTCACCTTTCTGGATTCATTTCTTCTTATTTCCCTTCACACTCTACATCCCAGCTAAATTGGTCTGCATGCTGTTCCAAGTGCTCAATATCTGATCTCTGATGTCTGTCCTTGCATAGTTCATGCCAGATACTTAAAAGGCATGCCCTCCTAATCACTGTTTCCTTCAAGATTTAGGCCAGGTGTTGACTCCTATAGAACTTCTCTTCTGACCTAGAAGTTGTGAGTGCTCTCTCCACACTCAATTTAGCATGCATTTACTTATCTATTTGCAGCTACTTCATTCCAACAATATATAAATTCTTTGAGGGCAACAATTGTCTTTGTCATCTTTGTGTTCCCAAGGCTTTGCACAAAGTCAACCTTCAATAAATGTTTGCTGAAAATACTTGAATTGAGAGGCAAACAATAAATTGCTAAAAGGAAAACTAGTGATTATTAATAGAAGAAAAGAAGCTCAGGGCTTTGGAAGTGACAGAAGCAGGGACTTAGGGGATTTAAGAATGAAAACTGAGATTGGTATCAAGGAAATCTGAGAAAAGCAGAGAAAGATTTGAAATTTGAGAGATTTGATCTGGGGGAAAAAAAAGGATGAAAGGAAGTGAACGTTCTAAAGAATTGTTGATTTTTTGCAAAAGCAAAAACCTAGAAGCAAAGTAGTGCCCATCAATTGGGGAATGGCTAAAAAAAAACTGGTACATGAACAGAGGAAAAGAAACTGAACCGATAATTTTATTGACATAAGGAAATTTCTTCCACCAATGCAGGAGGCACATTCTCTGAAGCTGATGATCACAGAGAGTTGCCTAGGGTACTGAGAAGTTAAGTGATTTAATGAGGATTATATAGATAATATTTTTAAGAATCCAGGTCTTTCTAGCTATGAGACTGGCTTTTTATCTATCTTTATAGACAAATGTAATGGAATAAGAATGAACCACATAGAATAAGGTATATGAGAAATATAAAGAAATATGGGGGGGGTGTATTAACCAATAATTCAGGGCAAAGAAAACAGAACTAGGGGAATTCTATGCCCAATGACCACAATAATGTAAATGAAAATTATGACCAATTCAATGATTTTAAAGGACAGATCCTAAAATGTTTTTCTTTCCTCTCAGTAGAGAGGTGATGAATTACAAGGAAAAAGAAAAAAGAAGGAGAAAGTAAAGGAGAAATAAAAAGGAGGAAGAGAAGAAAGAAGAAGAAAGAAGGAAGAAGAAAAATGAAAAAAGGAAGAAGAAGGAGAAGGAGAAGGAGAAGGAGAAGAAGAAGAAGAAGACTAAGGAATCATTTAAGCACACAGTTCAGCAGTTCAGTTTTGGAAGGATAGGCCTAGGACAAGGAATTTAGATTTTTACTAGTTGTTCTGGTGCTAATAAAACTGTTAAATTACATTAGTCAGCACACACACATTTGTATACACACAAATACATAAAATTTTAAAATACTTTTTCTTTTAAAAAGGAAAGTGAACATTCTTAGCCTCTGCATAGGAGGAAAGTTTTGCTCTCCTGGATTTCATGATCTCCAGAATTTTATCATTCTGCAAAATGTAGCAGCAAGGTAGTACAATGGATAAAGCATGGGGCCTGGAATCAGTAAGACCTGAGTTCAAATGACTCAGATATTTACTAGCTATGTGTTCCTGAGCAAGTCATTTAACCTGTTTGCCTCAGTTTCCTCATCTGTAAAATGAGGCTAATAATATAGCACCTACCTCCCACAGCTGTTGTTTGCATCAAATGAGATAAGAGTAAAGTGCTTTAGCACAGTGTCTGGCACAGTCTGTACTTATATAAATGTTAGCTGTTATTATTATGATACCAACTCTGAAAAAAAATACCTCTTTAGCAGTCCCTGCCTCTCAGCCTCTTGCTCCCATTGTTTGGAGAGATTGGGGTGGACATTAGAGACTTCTTCCAAGATACTCCACCATTTAAGGAGGGTGGGGGAGTGAGGGTGGAAAATTCACTTCATCATTTCTGACCTGGTTGCTCTTCTAGATTTCATAATCTCCAAAAATTCACCATTGTGCAAAGTGAAATCTGCTCCCTGTCTCTTAATTAAAGTGACAGAACTTCAGCATACCCTGCCCTGAGGGCAAGGACCTATTTTATGCTTTTGTATCCCTGGTGCTTGGCATGTAGTAGGTATTTAATAAATGTTTATTAAATCTGAAGTTAACTCCATTGATATCAAGAAACTTCAGTGAAAGTGTCCCTAAAAGTTGACAATATAATGTGTATATTTTGGAGAAAATCTTGGAAATAAGTATTCTAGAGGACTTGTTAATATGGGTTACTCTATTTTTAACCTGGTTTGTAAATGCCCTCCATCACCTCCTAAGTTGCCTACAACTTTTTCTGTGGACTGATGCCAATAAGAACTTTCCCAAAATTTGCTAGGATGAGACAAGCCTTCTGAAGTTACAAAAAAAGAGAGTTCTCTCCAGAGAACATTTTGCTAGAGAATACTGTTAAAATATTGTTCCTTTAAAACAAAAAGTATAATGCAATGTTCAGAGTGTAACTAACTACAATCTTACCTGTTGAAAATTTTTTGAATCCTAGGTAGGATAGAACAGAATGGATGAATAAATGAAAAAAAAAACATTAATCTGAGTGAGAATGAAGAATTGAGAACACCAGGATGTCAAATGTGAGTGACAGGGAAGGCAGCAGTGTTCTCAATGATGATAGAAAAGTTCAAAAGAGGAACTGTAATGAATTGTGTTTTTACATATGTTGAATTTGAAATGTGTAAAGAAAAAAAAAATAAAATAAAAAAAAGAAATGTGTATGGGACAGACAGTTCAAAACATTTAGGAAGTCATCAGTGATATGGGACTATTGCTCAGGAGAAAGACTAGGGATGGATATAGAGACCTAGGAATAATGATGCAGGAAGATGGTTCAGTAGTTGTTATGATAAATAAATGAGATGGTATAGAAGGGAAAAATAGAGGGAAAACCCCGAACAGAACCTTAGGGTTGAGAGAGGAAGGGTGCCCATGGTTAATGACCAAACATATTTGAAAATTCAGCAAAGAAGACTAAGAATGAGTGATTAGACAGATAAGAGAAGCATGCTATACAAGACAGGAAAACATTAGCCCCCAGGACTAGGAACCCTGGACCTTGCTGCTCTGTGCTAGTTATGTCTCTGGCAATACCACTAGAAAACTGGATATTTTTAATACTGCAATAAATTTTCAGCTTAATATTCAGTGCCCCAGATTACAGATACAACTATGTGGCCACCTCTGGAGGAAATGAACTGCAATTATCCATTCTAAGTTTTGGAGTAGTCATTTTTTTTTTTGCCTGCACAGGAGATCAGATATATTGTCTTCTTTCATGAGATTGATGAGAATTCCGCTGTGCTTGCCACACTCCATTGCAGAGGACTGGAGGGCATGTAGCACGTGGAGAAGGGTCAAAGTGAGACTATATCAGTCTCTGAACCTAAAAATCTGAACTCTTTCCCACCCATTAAAATGGATGAAGAAAAGCTGTGTTTTGATGTGCAGCACCCCATAGACTTGCTTGAGGCAGAAAGGAAAGGAATTGCTGTTGCTTTTAATAAGGAACACTTGTCTGAAACTCTCAGAGCATATACAGGAATAGAATGCTATGAGGCTTTCTCATTCACAGAGCATCCTCTCCTTCCATGCCATTTGAGTTGCAGAGATTCCAGCATAGAAAATCCATTTCCACATTCAGGCTTTCTTTTTAGCTAATTTTCAAGAAACTATGTCACTCTTATTCAAAGGTAGAGTTGTTGGGAATTGGTGGTTGGGGTGAAGGGGGTTGGGTGCAGAATGCTAAACCAATTAAATTGATCTTGAAGCAAGGTTTTCCAGTTAAAGGCTGTTCTTAGATTTGATTGTTGATGGAAGCTGAGGTGAACTGAGAAAGTCACTAATTAGGATGGAAAACAAAGTGTCTGAGGGAAGATTTGCATCATTAACCAAGTATAATTAATTCGGCTTGAGTACTTTTTTGACATTTCTCCCAAAACACAGAATTTTGCAGATTTCAGGGCAGAGAATAGAGTGTATGAGACACAACTCTATCAAACCTGTCAAATAATTTTGATATTCAAGTGGAATGCAAGGGAATTTTATGTGAGGCTTATCCCTGCTTATCACTTTCTTCATTAATATTTCAGAGTCATCATGACTGAATTTTATAGTTTAATCTTTTTACCCTGAATTCTTCCTCCCACCACTTGCCTTCTCCTTGCAGCATTAATCTCCCAAAACTTCAAAATCTGTGGAATGTTTGCCTTCATGAAGAAAGTTACATGATAGCAAATAAATGTGCACAATTTATGTGCTATAGAGTTAACTTTGAGAAAAATTTCCATTACCTTTAAATAACTTGGATTAGCATGACCAAATAATTTACCATCCATTGACCAGCCTACAGATAAATGGGAACAGAAAGTGATGCAGGGAATATAACACTGGGCCTAGTTCAAATACAACCTAAGATACTTACTAAATGGGGAAGTCACTTAAGCCTATTTGCCTCAGTTTGCTCATCTGTAAAATGAGCTGGAGAAGGAAATGACAAACTATTCCAGTATCTTTGCCAAGAAAACCCCAACTGGGGTCATGAAAAATAGAACAAACTGAAAACTACTATCAACAATGAAAGATGGATGATACACTACACTAGACTAGCCCTTGAAAAGCATAAATATTCCATAGCTGGAATTTCTTTCTTTCAATCTTTCTGGTATTTATCAGAGTTTGTGCTGTTAAGAATCTAGGACTACCTCCATTTTACACTGACATACTAAAGGAAGAGTTCTCTTATACTATCCCTACATTGCAAATGTTCTTCAAAGAGGGAATCCTGCTCACTCGATATGTTGATTAGTTTTGCCAGATTACTTTTTCTTTCTCTTTTTAATTTATTATTATAAGAAATTGCCATCTGCATGGAGCAGAGGATGAATATATTGGGAAATAAAGGAGTTATAAAAACAAAGATATCAATAAATATGATTCATTTGGTTTTTTTTACCACCAAAGAGGATGTTTTTAATCTGCTTTTAAAAAAATTAAATATTTACTAGGCCCACCAAAAAAAAGGAAATAAAATATGGATACTATCTTTTGAATGATTATAAAAAAGGAGCATCTATCCTTAAACAAATATATAAAATTAAGGTCCTCTCCAACTTCAAAATGCTCTAATTCTGTGAAAATTATTTTCTGCATCACCCTTGCTGCAAGAATGAAATTTCTGAAGCCATATTATTCCTTTAAGCAGTGGTGTGAGACTAGAGTTAAATAATATTGGAGATACTATGACATTTACCCAATCAAGTACACCTTTCAGAAGTTTCTTGGACTGGTTGAAATCAATGCCAAAACTCTACTCTGACTATCCCTTTCCATGCTTCTAAATGACAGCAAGTAGGCAGTGACCCTAAGTACTAAGCAAAACTATTGCCTATCATATAGAATAAAAGTAATCAGATGCACACAAGAGAAAATCAAAATAGCTAATCTACTATGAAGAGAAAGGAACCCTGATGGGCAAAAAAAAAATTGTTATATTCAGGAAAATGTTTACTGCCAAATAAACATTTTCAGTGCAGAAACATGATGGCTTGAAATATTTGACCAGATGAAGGTACTCTGGAACATAAATAGCCCAAGCTTTTGGAATGTCATGCTATTTTCAGAACAAGTAATCCCTGTCTGATGGCAACCCAATGTACAATATTTGTTCTATGCTGCAATTTATAAAAATAGGGAAGGAATTGTAAATGCATCATACTGAAGGGAAACTTTGAATTTTTCCCTGGAGTGGATTGTATCACTAAAGATGAGGGAGAAGAAAACAAAGTATCACACAGCTTCACTCAGGGACTCCATCATACCATAATTGCAACCAGGAAACTATGATTCCAGTGGAGAAACAGCAAAATGTAAATATTGTTCCTGTGTTATAAAATTCAAAGATGCAGCCTTATACAAGAGGAGTAGTCTTCAATCTGAAATAGCATTTTTAAATAATTCTATTTTTTGTTGTTTGTCCTTCATTCTCTAAATAGACTGTGACATCAGAAAAGTAATGCCATGGATGCAAGGGAATTCGATTTGTGAGAGAAAATTGGGCAAGGTCACCTGCCTTTCTTTCTCCTCCAGAACTATCTAGGTCCAGTGGCCAGATAGAGATAAGAATAACTGGAGATGGCCATGCATGCAGTAGGAGAGCGTGGTCTTTTAAAGTTAAGGTCTTTAAACGGATCTCAGTTTGACCAAGGCAATATCTTTTCAGCGATTAAGGCTAGGTAAGAATTGAGGCAAAGAATGACCTCTTTCACTTAGTCAAAAAAAATCAATCTGAAAAGGGAAGAGTTTCTGATCAAAACAGGAAAAAATGCTATTTACATTCACTCTGAGCCAATCAGGTTTCAAACATTGACTAAGTGGGAGGTTGGCCTGGGATCTATCAGACAATCAATGAAAGCCAAAAGGATACAACCATGGTCTTAGCCTGTAAACCCCAAAGGTTTCAAGGTTCAAAATTTATATTCCTGTGGGCAGAGCACTCACAGGTAAGGTTTGATATCCTGTGTAGATAGAAGGAAGAAAAGGGAAAGAAGAAACAAAACAAAACAGCTGTGTTGACCAACTGACCAGTTCCAGTTGGGTCCCCAGTGAGTATCTCCTAAATAAATATAAGCCAATGGAATGCAATGTCCCCAATGTAGTATCAGCTGCCAGAAGATGAAAGCAAGGAATTGAAGGAGGAAAAAGTTGCTAACTTTTAAGTCAGTAGTATTCCCATGAAAAGATAATTCATTGATGCACTTGAATAGAGCAAGAAACTGTCATATTTTAGCAGAATTTTTTTTTTGATCACTTCATCAGAGTCTCTCATGCATGCTATTTGACAATGGTTCACAATCCAATGGTCCCTATTTGACTTCTCATTGAGATGTGAATATCGCAGTTATAAGCACAGTCATTTCCATTTATGATCCTGGTTATCTTCATGTTGTGAGGTGAATCTATTTAAAGAATTAAGAAACAGTATGATAGATCACATGTGAAATGATTGGTTTCATTTTAGCTGCAGGTAGGAAGGGTGGGAATATGTAACATTCAATGAAACAAACAGAATATTTGTTTGGGGAGAAAATGGGATAAAGAAAAGGACTGGATTTTTGATTTCATTGGTTTTTGGGGAACTCCCAAGTGTGGAAATTCTCTCTGTGAGATTATATTGGCCCTTTCTTTGGAATTTATAAAACATTGAGAAGTTTCATGATTTGATCAATGTGATACAGTAAGTAATGTGTGAAAAGCAACACTAGAATCCAGGTCCTCCTAGTCTTGAGGCCAGTTCAATATTCATTATTCCAAAGTAGCTCTCCTGCTTGATATAATGGACTGCAAGAGATAGCAAAGTACATCATTCAAATTTCATAGTCATAGTACGGAGTATAATTAAAAGAAAACCATATTTGGACTCAAAAGATATGAATTCAAATTTCATAGGAAAGTTAACATCTCTGGTCCAGTGTTCTAATATATAAAATAAAGATGTCGAACAAAATTACTTGCTTACCACTAAAAGTCTTTATCGTTATGATCTTCCTTGACCTCAGTTTCCTTGGCTGTAAAATGAGGAAGCTGAAGTATTTAGGTAGGAAACTATGGTCCCAGGAGGTCCCTACTGGGGATTTACAAACTACCAACATCACCTATATGGTACAACAGAGAGAGACATAGGTTTGAAATCAGGAAGACTCATCTTCTCAAGTTTAAATCTGGCCTCAGGCACTTATCAGCTGTGTGACGCTGGATAAGTCACTTAACTGCTTGCCTCAGTTTCCTCATCTAAAAAATAACTGGATGGAGCAGCTAGGTGACACAGTGGATAGAACACCAGCCCTGAAGTCAGGAGAACCTGAGTTCAAATCTGGTCTCAGACACTTACTACGTCCTAATTGTGTGACCTTGGGCAAGTCACTTAACCTCAATTGCCTCAGGAAAAAAATTAAATAAATAAATAGCTGGAGAAGGAATGGCAAAGCACTCCAGCATTTTTGCCAAGAAAATCCCAAATGAGGTCATAAAGAATTGAACACAACTTAACAGCAATAATAAAAACATCTCTTCCATTTCTCAGTTCTATAAATCTCTGTTTCTCAGAGAAACCTAAGCCAATATGAGAAATAAACCTTCGCCAGATATCTGTTTTGTGAATCAAGAGATCAACAGATATATCCCTTTATCACAGACTATTTTCCATTTTTAAAAATTATTTAACACACAAAAATAACCAAATAAATATACAAAAATTTACCTCAACTTCCCAGCCTTTAAAGAGGCAAATGCCATAAAAAAATTAAACAAGCAAATGAAATTGGGGAAGAGAGATGTTGCATGCCCCTTAAGACAATCAAAAATTTACTCATCTTTAGCCTTACTTTTCTTCCTTCTCTCTTTTGTTCTTTTCTTTAATATGTATTGAAGCCAATGTGCATATGCTTATGATTATGATTTTTTCACTCAATAACCTCTCATATGAATCTTTCCATATTTCTTTATATGTCCCATAGTCATAGTTTTATGGAACCATAATATTCAATTGCATTATTATATCAAAATGTCACTCTCCAATTGTTGCACATATAGGTTGTTTCCAATTTTTTGCTGTTATAGATAGAGAAGCTATGAATATTTTTGTATGCATCAGTCTTTTTTCTCCTTTTTATATTTTGGGGGGATATAACTAGTAATGATAATCAGTGGGCCAAAAAGTATGGTCAATTTTTTGAATCATTGCATATTGTCATGTTCGCTCTGAAATGTTTGTGCAAGTCTGTGGCCTAAGAAAGAATATATTTGTTTTGATTTTCATTTCTCTTATTATTAGTAATTTGGGGCATTCTTTCACATGGCTGGTAATAGCTTGCAATTGCTCCTTTCAGAACTGTTTGCTCATATCTTTTACTCAATTATCTATTTAGGAATAGCTGTTGGTCTTGTCTGTTTCTGTCAGTAGTCTAAATGTGTTGGATATCAAACCTTTATTAAAGATTTTTGATGCAAAGGAGTTTTTTTTTCCTCTTTCATAGACTACTTCAGTCCCTATTCTATCCTGGATTATTAGTTTGTTTGTATAAACCAACAATTTATTTGTAACAGTTGGTCTAGTAAGAGTTGGATTAGCTGCAAACCCAGGAGAGTTGAGTCACTAAAGACCCTGGGAAGAGTACTTTTTCCCAGTTCAGACAGACACTAAGCTATTGTGAATTCAGAATTAAAGGGCCAAGTTTTTCTAGTGCAGAGGTATTTTAAATCCCTCAAGAAAGAGACAGAGAGAGTATGAAAGAGTAATTGGAAGCAGAAAAACTTTGTCTCCCTTAAAAAGATAACATATTTATTTTTTTTTAATTTTAAATTTTTATTTTATTTGCATAACATATGTGTGGGTAATTCTTCAACAATAACCCTTACATAGCTTTCCGTTACAAATTTTCCCCCCAACTCCCCACCCCTCCCCTAGATGGCAGGATATCCACTACATGTTAATTATGTTAAAATATTGGCAAATCGAATATATGTATACATATTTCCAAACTTATCATTGGTGTGTAAGAAAAATCTTATCTACACAAACGATATATTAGATAAAGGAAACACAATGTAAGCAAACATCAATCAAGGAGTATGAGAATGTTATGTTGTGGTCCACATTTCGCATCCCTCTCTCTGGGTGTATATGGCTTTCTTCAGTGAACAATTGGAGGTGGTTTGAAACATATCATTGTTGAAGAGAGCCATGTCCATCAGAATTGGTCGTCATATAGTACTGTTGTTGCCGTGTATAATGATCTCCTGGTTCTGCTCATTTCACTCAGCATCAGTTCATGTAAGTCTCTCCAGGCCTCTCTGAAATCATCTTGCTGGTCATTTCTTACAGAACAATAATATTCCATAACATTCATATACCATAATTTATTCAGCCATTCTCCAATTGAAGGGCATCTATTCAATTTCCAGTTTCTAGCCACTACAAAAAGGGCTGCCACAAACATTCTTGCACATGTGGGGCCTTTTCCTTCCTTTATGATTTCTTTGGGATATAAGCCCAATAGAAATACTGCTGGGTCAAAGGGTATGCACAGTTTGATAACTTTTTGAGCATAGCTCCAAATTGTTCTCCAGAATGGCTGTATCCGTTCACAGCTCCACCAACAATGCATCAGTGTCCCAGCCCTCCCACAACCCCTCCAACAAGATAACATATTTAAAGAATTTTGCAAACCTTAATGCTAACATTATTATTATTTTTGAACTACAATTTCTGGAACCTTTAGTGACAACTTCTTCCACCTCCAACAAAGCAACCATTTCAATACCTGCCAGCCTGACTGGTAGCATGTTAATCTACCTATTTCTCCACAACTTCACCAAAAATGAATTAGACTGACCCTGAGCAAGTCACTTAACCTCAATTGCCTCAGCAAAAAGCAAAAAAAAAAAAAAAAAAAGAATTAGACTGATCTATTAACTTAAAATTTAACACTTTACTTTTCATCATAAGCTATGTACCTCATTGGACCAAGAGACTTATAACTTACATTCATTTGACATACATATATATACATTTATACTTGGATGTGTTCACACATTATTTTGTCCTTTCATTATATAATTCTAAAGCTGCCTTTAATGTCTTCAGAACAATTCACCTCTTAGACTCCACAAACTGTGACAGGCACACATATACGTAACAATAAAAGGTTGAATAGAGATTTTATAGGATATCTTCTTGGAATAGAAGGTACAATTTTAACCGATGAAAGAAGGTAATTATATACAGCTTATTTGGTAGCTATTTTCTCTGCCAAGGACAATGGAAAGGATAGAACAAAAATAGCTAATGGAGACTTATTACCCAAGATAAGTAGTGAAATAGTAAGACCTAGGCTGCCTTTAATGAGTTCAAATCTCTTTACCAAGATGAATTACATCCTAGGGAAATGAAAGAACTAGTAGGGTTTACTAAGACCATACTAGCAATTCTCAAAATATTGTTGAAAATGATAAAGGGACTGTAAGATCAGAAGACGCATTTTTGGCCCAATTTTTAAGAGGGGCAGAAGGAAAAGGAAGTAGATTCTACATGTTATAAGCTAGTGATCTTGATTTCAGTAAATGACAAAATTATTTAAGGGACAGTTGCAAATATCTAGAAAAAGAGGAGGCATAGAAGCATCAAGGATAATTACACCAGATTAACCTTCTTTCCCTTTTTGACAAGTTTATTATCAGTGGATGATAAGGATGTTGTAAATAAAATGTACCTGAATTTTAGGAAAGTATTTGATAAAGCATTTGGGGCTTTTCTTGTATAAAACATGGAAAGATGTAGACTAGATAATAATAATAAAATTAAGTGAATTTGAACCTGATTCTGTGGTCAAATCCAAAGAGAAGTTAGTGACTTAATCTCAATTTGGAACACTCCAAAGGCATGAGCAATACTTAACCTGTGTCAATTAAGATGTCTATCAATGATTTGAATAAAAACAAAAACAACATATATATTCTTTTATGACATGAGTGACACAAAACTATTGAAAACAAAAATATTCAATGACAAAATCAGAATCCATAATAGATATTGACTGGTTAGAATATTGGGCCTAATGTAATCAGATGAAATTTAATTATGATAAATGTAAAGTCTTATTCTAGAATTCAAAATAAATCAACTTAAAAATGTGAAAGTCATAAATAGATAATAGTTCATCTGAAAAACTTTCTACCTCTAGTATATCTTCCCTTCTCTCTGATTCTGCCACCACCTCCTGCAGTCCTTCACTCTCTCATACTTGGATTACTATAATAGCTTTCTAGTTAATCACTCTGACATGAACTTAATCTCTTTTTTCAGGAAGAAGCCCAATGGCTATTATCAGATATAACCAATTCCCAGACTATCTTGTTGGTATAGAGTGATTGTAAGAATGGAATACTTTTGTCTATCACTCAAACCTCTGTACATCTTTAGACAACCTTTGAGATATTGATTAATATATCTTTAGACAGGTCTGGAACCTGGTCTGCCAGGTGCATTTCATCTGACTCTTTGATCCTCCCTCAGAGTACTTCCTTGGCTTCCCTGAGAAACCTCCAAGTCTGTACTTCCCCTATAAAAGATCTGCTTATGATGAAGATCTTTGTTAAGTTCTTTTCAGTACTAAACCCAATATGAGGTTACTCTCTCTCCCTCCTCAAATGGCACCTTTCTTCTTACTATAGCTCACTCTAGTTAGTCTACTAAATATATTTATTTATAATTTATAAATATATAAATAAATGTATATATTATATATAAATAAATTATGTTATATTATATATATTTATATAAATAAAATAAATTTTAAAATATATAAATAAATTTATAGATCTAACCTACCAGTCAATGACTTACTCCCACCTTGCAGAGTATTTCCGTTCTCCTGGTTAATTGTGAGTTCCTCTAGGAAACTTGCCTTTCACATGCTCTTCCAACTCTATTTCATAATTTCTATTCCCAGTGTTTATTGTATCCCTTCATTTTGTCTGTAGCCTATTCCCCTAAATAAATCTACCTTTTATCAAAAAGAATGGTCATTGTGAATTTGTCCTATGTTTATTCCAAACTAGGAATTGCTACCTCAACCTCATCAACTGTCTCAAGAATCTCCCCATTTCAGTTTATCCTTCACTCAGAGGTCTAATTGATTGCCTTAAAGCATAGACCTGACCATGTTCCTTTTCTCTTCCCTATCATTATAGTGCAGTGGCTCCCTCTTACCTCTAGATAAAATCTAAAATCCCCTTATTATCTCTAATTTATCTTGTCTATATCTTGTTTGTACATGATTATCTATATATGATCTCCCCCATTAGACCATGAGTTCCTTGAGAGCAGGGATTTTGGTTTTTGTTGTTGGGTTTTTTTTTGGGGGGGGGGGTTGCCTTTCTTTGTATCCCTTGCTTTTTTTACACAATACCTGGCATATAATGGGTGCTAAACAAGTTCTTGAGGTGTTAGTAAACAACATGTTCAATATGAGTCAACAATGTAATCTGGCAAACAAAAAATAAATTAATAGAATCTTAAGCTATAAGGATGCACTACCCTCCCACAACTACCATCATATTCACAGCCCATCTCAGAGATATACAACAATGTATATAGTACAGCTGCCACCTCCAGTATCCTGTTGCCTTGGTTCCACTTCTTCTACTCAGAGACAAGGATTAAACTACCTGATTTCCTATAATCAGATTGTTCTCTTTGTTCCTGCCCATCTCCATCTCCTCTGCCACTTTATTCTTTTTGATCCAGGAGGGGGAAAATAATAATATTTAGTTATGACTCCAGTGAAAGTCCTATTGTTCACTACTCTAGTTAGATAACTTCTGGAATATTGTGCTTCTTCTCAGGCACCATGTTTTAGGGTAGCAGCTGGGGAGCCTGCCTTTTGCATGTGAAGCCCTGAGATAAGGAGAGTGAGTGTTAAAAGAGCTCCTTGAGCAGATTCAACTAAATGATCTCTAAGGATTTATCCAACACTAAGATTCTGTGACTCAATGACTCCAAAGAAGTTTAAGGAAATAGAATTCATGTGATTTATATGTGCATGTGTTGTTTATTTCAATTTTTAAAAATAATTTTGACATAAAAGCTCAAGGCAGAACATATGTAATTTTCAAGCAAATGAACATTTTTACAAGATTAACATTTTCTAAACATTTCATTGTATAACAAAGAAACAGTTGTAATACATGCATGTAATGTAATGGGATATAATGAAAGGGGGACAGAAAGGAGAAAGCAGAGGAAACGTGCAAAAAGAAGAAAAAACAGAGAAAAGAAATAAATCAAATATGGGTGATAATGCACTAATAGTTATTCTCAGCTCTTATTTCTCAAAATAAGACAAAGTTAGCTACTACTTGTTCTCAGCCTCCCAGGGTGCCAATGAGGGTGCTGCAGGGAGGGAAGAAAGCCAGATGTTACTGTGTTTTCACAAAATATACAGATAGTCACTTTCAGATATAGGAAGAAAAAATACATTATCAATTTTATTAAACTTGATAAATTATGAGAACGCGTTTCAAAAACATTTTCTCTCTTTTTCTTTTGCCCAAAAAATCTAAAACAATTTTGCAAGAGGAAAAAAAAAAACTTTCCTAAGGCCACAGAAGTAGAAAGTGTTAAAGCCAGGGTTCAAATTAATATCTTTTGATTCCAAATCTATTATTCTTTATTTTATACCACAGATGGCTTCAGGATGAGCTCATTATCTGTCCAGAGTGTCTGGGAATGGGTATATTATCAAGAGGAGCTTCTGGAATTCCTAGGCTTTGGGAGTTATGAAACAGTTGGGAGTACATGGGCACTGAGTTCTTCCAGGAAGATTGATGATAGGTTCTTCAGAAGGATTGTACCACCAAATTCCTACTTCAGTATCCTCTATAGTACCTCTCAGAAAAGCTTGGTTTGACAATACAAAAATAATACCAATTATGATTTTCCTGGTTATGCTCATTTCACTTTGTATCAGGTTTACTTTTTTCCTTTTGATTTGTTTCTTCTTTTACAACTGAGATTAATATGGAAATATGCTTTAAATATTAGCACATATATAACCTATATCAATCTGCCTACCATTTTAGGAAGGGGGAGGAGAGAGGAAAAGGGGAAAAATTTGGAACTCAAAATCCTGTAAAAATTAAATGCTAAAATTTGTCTTGACATGTAATTGGGGAAAAAATAAAATACTTTTTTAAAAAAAGGATTATCGGGGCAGCTAGGTGGCGCAGTGGATAGCGCACCAGCCCTGAAGTCAGGAGGACCTGAGTTTAAATCTGGTCTCAGACACGTAACAGTTGTGTGACCCTGGGCAAGTCACTTAACCCCAATTGCCTTAGCCAAAAAAAAAAAAAAAAAAAAAAAAAAAAAAAAAGGATTATCTTCATGCTGTGAAAGTCCAATTAAGATTAGATAATTAATTAACAGCTAAATTGATCAGCCCAGTTTCATGAATTCCTCAGATCTTTTCAGTAGCATATGAACAGAAGCAAAAACAACAACAACAACAACAACAACAAACAGATGATAGAAGTGATCTAAAGTTGGGGTTTGGCAAGGCATGACATGGAGAGAGATCGGAAAAGAAAACAAGAGATTCCAGGGTAGAGGATGGTATATGGTACAAGAGATTAAAATTGGGAAGGGAAGAGAACATGGCTAATCCATTAGTAATAGGTTGAGCAAGCAGGACGGGGGGCAGAGATTGAGGGAGAGCAACTGAAGGTCCTAATGAAGTAGAAGAAAAAAGTCTAGGAATCAAAAAGCATTGTGGAATAATAGAAAGAGGATTTATATCAGGAGACAGAAGCCCTTGGTTCAAATTCTGTTTCCACTATTTATTTTCTGTGTGGCATTGTACAAGTCACTTAACTTTTCAGAGCTTTTATTTTTATTGTCTGGGAAATGAGGTTAATATCTGCAATAGGTAGGATTCGACTGGAGTCTTACAGGAAGTTCAGAAAGACATGGCAGAAGTGAGAACAAAGAGCATTTAGTTATGATGAAAACCTATTAATCTATAATATATATTTCTAAGAAAAAGTAGCAAAATTACAACATTTCATACACAATTAGATAGTTTTGTTAAGAATTTCTGCAGCATTTTAGGTGGAATAGACCAGGGCTTCTTAAACTTTTTTCTATTCATGATTCTTTTTCACCCAAGAATTTTTATGTGACCTCAAGTATATGGAAATAGGTATTCAAGTCAATCTGAAAATATATCATAATTTTGCAACCCTCCAAATTCAGTTATGTGACCCCATATGTGGTTACAATTTTTAGTTTAAGAAGCTTTAGTATAGACAACAAGAGAAAGTCAGTTCCCTCTCACCATAGGGATTCTTGTTGCAGTTGGAATAAATGGCTCCAAGATCCCTTATAGATCCACAGTCCTACATTGTGTGAGATGTAATCTACAAGGAGTAAACATTTATATGGTGCTTTAATTTTGTGAAGCACTTTAGCTAGATTATCCTATTTGACCCTCATAATCACCTGAAAGGTAGACACTATCATTCCCTTTTCATAAATGAAGAAACTAAGGCTAGGAGAAATTGACTTACCTATTACCTATTACCTATGACACACAGCTATTAAGAATCTGAGGCATAATATAAACTGTAGCCTACCTGGTTTCAAGTCCTATTTTCATCTAGCACCAGAAGGAAAGAAAGAAAGAAAGAAAGAAAGAAAGAAAGAAAGAAAGAAAGAAAGAAAGAAAGAAAGAAAGAAAGAAAGAAAGAAAGAAAGAAAGAAAGAAAGAAAGAAAGAAAGAAAGAAAGAAAGAAAGAAAGAAAGAAAACCATAAAAGTAGACAGAAGAATTAAAAAACAACCATCTGGGGCCATGGAATATAGGAACAAACAAAAAAGGTCAAATATCCTACCTTTAAAATAGCGATTTCTCCCCTGTTGATTATAAGTTGGTTCAAACCCTCCATGATCTAGACCTAATTTACTTTTATGGATTTATTTCACATTACTTCCCAGATAAACTAGATTTCTTACCACCATTACCCAAACACATCTGGTCACAATATATCCTGTCTCTGGAAAGTCCCACTTCCACCCCCATATCTGCCTATTGGAATTTTATCTCCTTTTCAGGTTGACCCAGATGAAACTTCCCTTCCTCCATGGAGCCTCGCTGATCACCCCAGCTTGAAATGAACTCTATTCCCTGAGCATCCCTAGTCCTATTTAATTTTCTTTTTTTCAGTATTGTTTATTCATTTTTCAGTCATTCCTGATGCTTCATTACCCCTTCTGGGGATTTCTTGACAAAAATTCTGAAATAGTTTATCATTTCCCTTTTCAGATCATTTTACAGATGAGGAAACTGAGGCAAGCAGGATTAAGTGACTTGCCCAGAGTCACACAGCTAATAAGTATCTGAGGTTGGATTTAAACTTAAGAATGCATTTTGCTAACTTCAGGCTCACTGCACCACCTAACTGTCACCTTAACTTCTCTTAGACACTTAAATATTTTGGTATTATAATTATTTGTGTCTCCTCTCCCATACAAGATTAGAAACTTCATGAGGGAGAAAGATTGGAGCCTTTCTAACTTTGTATCTCTCTCAATGTTTTGCACATAGTAGACAATGAATAACTGTTTCTTGAACTAGTCTGTTGAATCAAAAAAAAAGTTTAAAAAAGAAAGGGATTTTTATTTTATTTTGTTTATCCTAAATTCTACACACAGTTTAATTGAAGCAAATCCAGAAACATCCATTTGCATTTGCCCAAATCTGAAGAGAATGTCTTTATCATATGGTCTTAATGTATATATAAAGAGATTTTCCCAGGCATCTTGCTTTGACAAGTAATTAAAACCACATTAACTGTATTGAAATTGAAAAAGTAATTTTAAACAAAATTGTATATTTCCATAGTTTCTGATTTATACCTTTTTATCAGTTGAAGTTGATGTCAATATTTTCACTTTGTTTACTTAAATCATAATACTATTAATACAATTTTCAGTTTGTTAAATACATTATACAGAGTAAACCTTTGACCTTTTGATAATGATTTGCTTCTATTGAAATAATTTAATATTCTAGCTAATAGGATGTAGAACTTGAAGGGACCTTAAAGACCAACTAATTTAATCATCATGTGCATATAACATGGAACAGATATATCAGCACATCCAGGTATATACCCAGCCCTTGCTTGGTGTATAACTATGAATCCAATGCTTCCATTTGACAGATAAGAAAAACTGAGGGTCAGAGACACTAAGCTACATACTAAATGTATAGCAAATAAGGAACAGGGCCAGCACTTGAGTTCAAATCTGGCCTCAGGTATTTACTATATATGAACCTGAACAAATCACTTGACCTCTGTTTGCCTCACTTTTTCTCATCTATAAAATGGGGGAAATAATAGCACCTACCTCCCAGGGTTGTTAAAAGAGTCAAGTGAGATAATAATTGTAAAATGTTTAGCATAGTGCCTGCTACATAAATGTTAGCTATTGTTATCATTATTGTTATTAATTATATTTATTTTCATTGTTATTTGAACCCAGAACTTTTATCAAAAATAGGACTCTTAGCATTATGACATATTACTGTTCTGACTGCAAAAAGAATACTGAGCAACATCCCACAGAAGAGAAGAAAAATTAGCAAACTTCTTAAGTTAGGATTCTATTTTCCCTTTTACTATAAAAGGTAACTTTTTTGGAGGAGGCAAGGAAATGGGGTTAAGTGACTTGTCCAGGGTCACATAACTAGTAAGTGTCAAGTGCCTGAGGCCGATTTTGCAAATGTTCTATCCACTTAATTCAACTGAAATTGAAAAAATAATTTTAAACAAAGCTAATTTTTTTTCCTTTGAATCTCTCTTCCATTGTTAAATTCATTTTTGCTTATTAATTAAAAATAGTACATGACTTTCACAGTGAAACAAGGATGCATTAATATTTTTAACAAAGCAGCTTGCTTTGTCTATCTGTTTATCTCCAATATGTTGCATTCAAGTTATTACAACCTAGTTAGTTCCATTATCTACTCAAATTTATAGCTTGCAGCCCCCCCCATTTTTTTCCTCTTTAAATTGAAGACCAGCCAGCAGTTAATCACTAAATAGCATGATAATGGAGGGAAAAAAATGAAATAGAATACAAAGTAAATAGCAAGGAATAAAATTTGGGCCACACCTCTACATGTTTCCCCATTTCCTGCACTATAGTTCCTAGAAAAAAGTATGAAACACAAAGTGCAAAACTCTGCATACCCAATTCTCCAGATTTCTTAGCAAGTGATAAATGAAACTCTATGTGATTTGTCTGGTAAATAAATGCTGAAATCTCAATATTTGGGAAGAAAGTTTCTCTTAGCAATGAACAAGAGAATTATAGAATCACAGTTCTGGAGCTTGAAGGAAACTTCAAAGCCAGTTAGTCCAAACCACATCCAATGCACAAACTTTTGTATAGTTGGGAAGCTCAGAAAGACCAAATGACTCCCCAAACTCACATAGCAACTCTCTTTACTGAGACTTTGAGCTCCCACAATCTAGATATTCCTGGACTGCTCTTCTCTGTTTTAGCTGTTGCTTTGTTTTTTTTTTTTTTTTAACATCACCCTTTCCTGGACCAATCCTTTCACATCTAATAGAACTCTCTTGCTAAGCTAAAGCCTGTGAAGTTCCAGCAGCCCTGAGAAGAGATAATGTTTATCCTGGAGGAGAGAAGACTCAACAAAATTAAATATTTTGAAAGATTGTTGAATGAAAGGGGTCTCAGATTTGTTCCATTTGACCACAAAGGAAGAACTAAGTGCAATTAGTAGAAGTAACAAAGAGGTAAACTTTGATTTCACCTACAAAAAAATTTCCCAACAATTAGAGCCAGGTCTAAGGGTAATGAGCTTCCTCAGAAGGTCATGGATTCTCCATCAATGGATGTCTTTAACTGTGAGAGATGTGAGAGAATTCCTGTTTATGTGCATATTGATCAGATGGCCATTGAGGCATTTTCCAGCTTTAAGCTTCTATGATTATTTTCCCTTTAGACATAATAGGTACATATTACAGGTGTCATTGAAATTGAGAGAATAAAGGCTCCCTGTTGGCCAGTTTTGTATGTACTCCAAGCCAAATCCCTGTGACATCCATAAAAGGATATGAAGGTAAGAGAGATCTAAAGAGTAAACCCTTTGTTTTATAAATACCACAAACTAAGGGCAAGAGAGATATCCAATTAGTTGCCTAAGACTCTCCGTGATACAACTGAGACTAGAACCCTGAATCACATTGCTCCCAGTCCAGCACTCACTGCATCACACTGCCTTTTTTCTCTTGGTGTATATAGGTGTGAAGAAACTATCCTTTAAAAAGAATCAAACACATGATGTATGTATTTCAACATTTTAGTGACTACCTGGGGGACTATGACTGCAATTTATAGAAACTGACAACAGGTGATGATGCTGTCCTTTAGGTTACTAAGCCAAACCACTATTTTAAGGATGAAATTATTTTAAAAATTAATTTTATTAACAAAATAAAAGTATTTGCTCTAAGAAAAATTCATTATAAAACATTTCAATTAGAGACATGTGCTTTAATATGCTTCATCATCATCATTATCATTTTAATGACAACTAGGTGGCACACAAAGCTTAAAGTCAGAAAGACTAATTTCATTGGTTCAAATCCAACCTCTGACACTTATTAGCTGTGAGGCAAATCATTTAATCCAGTTTACCTCAGTTTCCTCATCTGTAAAATGAGAAAGAAATGACAGAACACTCCAGGATTTCTGTCAAAAAACTCCAAAAGGGGGTCACAAAAAGTTGTACATGACTGAATAGCAACAAATAATCTTGGTTTAATACTGTGAAACAGTGATTCAAAGGTGTGCTTCTACATTCCGTTTATTTCTATACTTGGTCTTAATGACTGCTATAACTGAAAAAAAAATACCTCTCAAAGAAACATAAATTGAAATGGAAGAAATGAATCATCAGCAGTGCTTGCTAAATCATGAGAGTCATTTTTCAATCCTATATACCAATTATGCAAATGTTTGCTTGAAATCTGACTAGTTAATTTCTATCTTCTCTGATGTCGATCAGTTATTCATGAAAGCTAATCAGAAGTTGTTCTTTTTTTAATCTTTTAACAAATGGTTCAAATCCTACTCCTTACTTGAAAGATTTTTAAAACAGTTTAAGAAAGTCAGATTCCAAGTTTGTACGTATATTATATGTGTGCTGTCATTGGTTCATAGAATCATAGATTCAAAACGTGAAGGAATTTTACAAGTCATTGAGTACTACTCCCTTTTTTCACAGGTGAAGTAAAAGTGACAACAGAGACAGAAAGTAACTTGCTTAGGATTACACAGATAATCACTGTTAAAGACAAGATTTGAATCATTTGTACTAAATCTAAATCTAGCACTTCAAGCCACCACACCACTCAATTGCCAAAATTTGGCATATCTACATTGTTTTTGTTAATAAATGCTTAGTTTTTAAATTCTTTTGCTCAAAGTAATGGATTTATATGACATTAGTTTATTTCAGAGCACAGTATATAATTAGGATGAAGCTTATAATTACAGTAAATATAAATTCTCATTTCAAACAATCTTGATAATTTTGAAGTTGCTAAGCTGACTTTGTCAGATCTGATTAGATTGCCATTGTTTTCCTCCCTTGGAAAGACTAAGGAATATTTTCTCCTCACAAACAAGGAAAAACTTCTTTTTCTCCCTGGACCCCATACCTCTCCCATATGTTGAATAGTTTTTATATTTAAATGTCTTAATTTTCCTTTTTGTTATGTTTTGTGGCTAGTAATATTAGCAAAGAAATATTTCTATCTCTGACATTTTCTTCTTTGCTTGTGTTATATCATCAATATCAGTATTATTGTGTACATGTTTAATCCATACTGGATTGCTTGATGTTCAGGAGAGAGGGAGAAAAATTTGTAACACAAGGTTTTGTGAAGGTGAATGTTGAAAATTTTCTTTGTATGTATTTAGAAAAATAAAAAACTATTAAAGATAAAAATATTAATATTATCTTCAATGTATGGATGCATTTGGTGCAGTTATTGGATTTGGGTGGGGAAAAATAATTTGCTGGAATCTTTTTAAGAATTTTTTCCCCATTGTTAGGCACACAAATTACAATTCATTATAATATATGAACAAGTAGGATACAACTGTCAGTCTCTGTGTGTTATAAAGACATTTCCTTAGGATACTTCATATAACATGTATAACACATGAGTATATGGTGGATGAACATATCAGGGAAGGCTAGTGTACATATTTTTGTTGTTTGGTTGTATCCAACTCTTCATGGCTTTGGTGGACCATATTCTTTATAGGATTTTCTTGATAAATATAGTGATTTGGGGCAGCTAGGTAGCCCAGTGGATAGAGTACCATCCCTGAAGTCAGGAGGACCTGAGTTCAAATTTGGTCTCAGACACTTAACATTCCCTAGCTGTGTGACCCTGGGCAAGTCACTTAACCTCAATTGTTTCGGCAAAAAGCAAAAAAAAAAAAAAAAAGATGAACATACTGATTTATCATTTCCTTTTTAAGTGGCTTACCCAGGGTCATATAGCTAATAAATATTTGAGGCCCGATTTGAATTCAGGTCTTTGTGACTCCTGGCCCAGCATTCTCTCCACTGAGTCTTCTAGTTGTCCCAATGGTCATATTAAATCCTAATAAAATTAAATTTATTTTCTAAGGATACTTCACATAATTTATGTGATGTGACCATATGACATATAAACCAAGTAAGAATATCAATGTTAATGTGCATATTAAATCTTAATAAAACTAAATTTCTTTGTATTTTAATGAAAAATATAGTTAAAAATTCTAATATATTCTTTCCGTAACAGTAATGGATTTTTTTTACATATTCCCTCAGGTACTATTAGTAACGAATTACTGATCTGAATCAGTGAAGGTTTTATCTACATAGAGAGTTCTGTAAACTGATGAAATTCCACATATGGAGGAAAAAAAGAAAGAAAAAAAACAAATAATTTATCATTATAAGCCATAACAACTTCTTACTTCAGTATTGAATCATCAGGTAAAACAGATAGCTAATAACAATAACATTCATCAGGGATGTTTGTGCATCTGGGGGAAAAGACTGAGTACTAAATTCTCTACACTTACTAGAATAACTGAGATTTTCTATCTATTAGCTCTACCTCTCACTACAGAATAATGTCACTCATTGTCAAAAAGGTATCTAGATTTGTGTAACCAAACAGAACTTAATTGTAAGCACTCAAACTCACTAGCTAACCTCATTTCCTTTGAATGTAATTTGTTTCAGTGAACTATATGATCTTGGTATAATGAAGTTGGCTCCCCATGAAAGCAGATGTAGATACTAGAATGACAAAGTAATTTATTTTTAATCTGTATATAAAATCAACAAGTAAATAACTAGTACTTGATAACTAGAGAGCACAATAATAATGAACAATAAACATCTGCCCAGTTGTGACAAGTCCACCTTCTAACATCTCAGAAGTCATCCTAGATGTAGAACCAAACTGTATCCAACAATTCTAGGACATACAAAATTTGTCTTCCCTTGAGCATACAAGGAAGTGCCATGCACTGGTCCTTTCAGAAACCTGACTCATGTTTCTCCTGGACTGGTCACTAGGTACATGTATACTGGCCAATTCTAGAGTTATATTATTGCCTCATCCAGTGTGGAATGGAAGATCTTTTGTGACTTGGAGCTTCCCCATCCTGATTATCTGTTCACTAGCTCTGACCAATCTTTCACCATGTAGGGAGAATGCTTCTTGCCTCCTTTTCACTCTGACCTTTATACAACTCTCCATTGCTATTATAACATGTCACTCTGGAAAAAATGAGCAAGAAACATGGCAAATATTTCAAGAAACTATGATTTCATCTGGGTGAGTTCTTCCTCCATCAACACAAACTGTATCCCTTCTATGACTTTGCAGGGAGCTTCATAAAGTTCTCTGGCCAAAAGAATCATTTGATGGCATGAATTAACAAAGTTAAATTACTCCCTGCATGGCAGACATACACTATATTGCTAGGACTGCAACTTTTTTAATTTGGTTAGGTAAATCAGAATTGCTAATTTACTGCCAGAAACTTTGTAATCCTTTAGCCATCATGATGCATCAGAGTAGGATGTATAATAAACTAAAAATAACTAGTTACCTAGTAAAGAGATGAATAATACAAAATAAATAACAGAAGGAGTAATATTTAATGAGAAAAAAATAACACCTACTACCATATGGTACTTTATCTACAATCCCCTTAAAAAACTAATCCACTTAATTAAACTGTGGTGTCCTCCCCAAACTGCAATAAGAAAAACTTCCTAGTCTCAGTGTCAAAAACACTTGGGTTATAAAGTCTTGCCTGTGTCATGTATTAGCTGTTTTACTATTGTTAAAAATGCTTACCCTCTCAGTGCCTCAGACAGATCTCTAAGATCATAAGCTACAAAAGAATTGAGAATTGCAGATATTCATTGATAGAGTTTTCTCCACTGAGGAAATCAATTAATCTATCAATAAACATTTATTAAGTTACCTGCTGTGTGCCAGGCACTATGGCAAGTGTGGGGGATACAAAAAGAATTATCCCTTGGAAAAGAGCTCATGATCTGATGGAGAAACTGACATCATAAACCTTAACAAAAAAGCAAACAATAAAAGGCCCCCCAGTGTTTTTCCAATGTTAAAATATCACTTATTCTTAATGTCTCAGTTATAAATTGAAGCACAAGAATTAGAAAAATCTCTAACATCTTGATATTAATAGTCTTTCCATGAAATGTATCCAGGATGTAACTGAGAAACTCTTAAATTGTTTCAAACAGGACGAAACCCACCCACTTCTAGTGATTTGTATGGGCATAAATGATATTACTAGAAGGAATCTCAAAAGCATTTTTAAGGATTATTAATTCTTAGGCAAAAAAATAAAGTCTTCAAGGGCATATCTAGTTCTTTCATTACTACTGTTGATTAAAGATGAGGGCTTCACACAAAAGAAGCAGATATGAAATGATGCTGGAGAAAGAATTTGGAATATGTTGGCCACCATTAAAAATAAGTAAGATGAATTCTTGACCGGGGATATAGTGCCCCTATAGAGAGCTGAGAAAAAATGTGTATTTGTGAAGGATTGGATGAAAATCTAATCAACAGGCTTTGAACTTAAAAAGGAAGGAGCCTACATATGTTTCCCAAGGAGGCAACCTGGCATAATAATAGGGAGCTAGGAATAAAGTCAGGAAAAATTGGATTCAAATGCATCTACTTGCACAATTACAACTACTGTACTTACATAGATAAATGGGTTTTCCATATGTATGTCTAGAGGGAGTTCCCACACAGAGATTTTCTCAGGCTGAAACACTGAACTCCTTTCAGAATTCCATATATTCAACAAGTTATGCACCATAGACCAGGATTTCTTAACCTTTTTCCATCCATGACTCCTTTTCATCAAAAAAATTTTTATGTAACCCCAGGTATATAGATACATAAAATAGGTATACAAATCAAACATTTACTGAAAATAAATCATCACTTTGTGACCCTTATATTCAGTTACAAGACCCCATTTGGGCATCACAAAACACAGTTTAAGAAACTGGGGCATAAAGAATAAGTACATTAGAGAAAAGAGGGATATTCAGAAAGTCATAGGAGTCAAAATCCAAAAAGAAAGAAGCCAACAATAAAGCCCATGGCCTCAGATGTCTGTACACATGTAGAAAGGATAATGGAGTCATATCAGGGGTACTTTTAAGTTGACTGTGTGGGCTTGAGAGAGAGACAGAAAGACAAAGACAGGGACAGAGACAGAGGAGAATTTTTTTGTTGTCAGAGTACATTACAATATAGACCTCTTTGACCCCAAGAACAATATGCCTTGTATTAAATTCTGCTCCATAAGAAACAGTGAGGTTCCAGTATAAATGTCTTGAAATCAGGTTTTTCTGACTCCAGTGTTGGTTTTGTAGCCACTGAATCTTCTTCATTCCACTATAATTATGATGGGCACACAATGTGAAACTAAGAATCTGAGTTGTCTGGAGCTTTTTTGTATTTTATGAAAACATATATATATATATATATGTATATATACATAAATATATACTTTTTATTAAGAATTGTTATATATTTAATTAGTAAAAGGAAAGGTCTGAATTTCTGCTTAATTCAGCATATATTTTGGTAATGATTTTATGAATCAGTTCAAAATTTGCCACAAAGTAAAAAACTGAACCTTGAGTCAATGCATTTAATTTCTTACTTAGGAAAGATTGTCAGTCATAGATGCTTAATTTCCCCCTTCAGTAACTGTAGAGTAAATAAAGAATGAACTATCACTCATCAAAAATCATTTCAGATCAATGAACTTCTAAATGGTCCCTGGAGCTACCTGCCATTTCATCCAATTCCGTGATAACCCAGGTTCTTAAATGACTTGAAATGCTCACTTACCAAGTCAGAAGCTATGAATTCTAATCCAATTTTCTCACTTACTTGATGCCATGTCATTTTTCTCACCTGTGTTTCAATATGTCCGCTGTGAAAATGGGCATAAAATGATATCTTTCTCACAAAGGCATTGTGAGATTTAATTAAATAATGTGTGCAGACAATTTAGAAAGCTTTGGGAGCCTCATAAAAGAAAAGATATAAAAGTGAAATGGGGCCAAGAGCATTTATTCTTGCAGAAGGATTGACAGCAATGGCCTTTAGTTCCTCACTAAATTCTCCCTTTTAAGATGCATGCAGATGCTCTCTCTCTCTGCCTGTCTCTCTTTGCCTTTCTCTGTCTTTTTCTCTCTCTCTTTCTATTCATCTCTCTCTGTCTCTGTCTGTCTGTCTGTCTGTCTCTCTCTTTCCCTCTCTCTCTTCTTCTCTCTCTCTTTCTCCCCCCGTCTCTGTCTCTCTCTGTGTCTGTCTCTGTGTCTCTGTCTCTCTCTGTCTCTCTCTCTGCCTTTGTGTCTTTTTCTCTATCTTTCTCTGTCTCTCTCCATCTGTCTCTCTTTCCCTCTCTCTTTCTCCCCCTCTCTCTTTCTCTCGTTCTGCCTTTCCCTGTGTCTTTGTCTCTCTCTCTCTGTCTCTCTCTGTGTTTCTCTCTGTCTCTGTCTGAGTCTGTCTCTGTCTCTGTCTCTCTCTCTCTGTCTCTGTCTCTCTGTCTCTTTCTCTCTCTCTGTCTGTCTCTCTCTCTCTCTCACTCCCTCTTACCCCTTCCTCACCTCCTCCTTCCTTCCTCCCTCCACTCCTCTGTCTATATCTGTGTCTGTGTGTTCCTACAACTGTCTTGAGTTTTCTCAGCATCTCAGGAAAATTTTCAAGGCCTGGTACTGAGGGCTGTGGACAAATGTTAGAGCGGCAAACGTTTTCCCTAGTCTCAAAAAAACTCAGTAGAAGGTGCTAATCATATGAAAATAATATTACCTACTGTATACCCTTAGGCAAGGAAAAAAACAATGGATTTCATTTACTGTAATTTGGTTAGAAGTGAGGAATTAATCTTTGGTTGATAAAAGTGAGACTTCAGGTCTTCACAATTACCTAAGTGTGCTTTTAGTTAGTTGACTAGTCCCAAAGCATGTTAGTCCCAGAATTCTCACTCTAAAAGAACTAGACCCTAACACTTTGCTAAGAAAAGGCCGCAGCTGTAGCAGTATCAGCAGAACTTCCACAAATTGATGGGAGCAGATGGTACTTAAGGAGGCAGTGGCCCAGCAGGAAACAAATAGAAAATACAAGGGCAGCATGTAGTGAGCAGAAAAACAATAGCAGAAAAGCATGCCTCTTAAATCTTCTCTTCTCTAAACTTAACATCATAAATTCCTTTAACCGATCCTTACACAGGATGATCTTAAGTCCCCTCTCCAAACTACTTGCCTTCTTGCTCCAACATATTAATGTTCTTCCTAAAGCATGATGCCCAGAACATAGTATAAAACCAGTTCTTTAACATTTATTTCAAAGACACAAATTTTTCCAATATATTTGATATATTATGGAAAATTTTGGTTTGTTTATACATAATTTCTTCCTTGAAAAATAGTCAAATGGGGGCAGCTAGATGGCACAGTGGATAGAGCCCTGAAGATAGGAGGTCCTGAATTCAATTTTGATCTCAGACACTTAACACTTCCTAGCTGTGTGACCCTGGGCAAGTCACTTAACCTTAATTGCCTCAGGGGAAAAAAAAGTCAAATGCCAGATGTAAACTTTAGTTCTTTTTCAAAATAAACTTAAATTTATTATTTATCTGCTGGTAAAGTAGGAGTTATGGCTAACCTGGACACTACTTAAGCTACAACCCACAGTTGGGATGTCACCACTGTTGACTGTAGTATTTATATACTCTTAACCATTTAGCAAATATAAAACTATGCTATTATATTTATTAGATTCCTATCTGGTTTTATGTTCTACTCACAATATTTTTGAGCATTGTTCTCTTAACCCTATTTCCCCCTAAGCCTTGGTTTTTATTGAGCTATTTTGCATAACAGTGCCTTTTGGGAATGCATCATATGTTGTAATATAACAAAGCTGATTGTACTCCAGATGTGGTCTGACTTTTATTTCTTTTATTTTGGACACTACATTTCTTCTTCATATAATTTTATTTTGAGCTTGAAATCCACTAAAATTCTCAGATCTTTTTCATTGAATAATAAAAATTGCTAGCATTTGTACAGTGCTTTGTGGTTTGCAAAAATTTTACAATCCTCAGAACAACCCCAAGAAGTCAGGACTACCATTATGCCCATTTTACAGATAAGGAAAATGAAATAAATAATATTGAAGTGACTTGCCCAGTGTCAAGCAGCTACTGTGCTGGATCAAGATTTGAATTCAGGTATTCCTGATTTTATGTTTATCATTCTACCCACTGTGTTACCTAGCTGCCTTCATACATAGTAACATAAAGCAAATGTAAAAGCAAGAATATCACTGCATAAAAAATGCTTCAATTTTTCATTAAATCACAGATTTTTTTTTCAAACTGAAGGGGAAAGTCAGAGGTTTTCTAGTCTTGCTTTTGGCTTTGTGCATGCTCTGCATTCCTGTATTAGTTGTGAAGTTTTGTGTAAAGTGCTTCTGGTCATACCTGCAACAATAATAATGCATAAAACTGAGTTTGAGCTTACTGGGGCTCTCTATAGGGAGATTATTTGAATTCTCCCAAACACTATCCTATCATAATGAAATATTGTATGTGTAGCAAATAGCAACAATTTTCAGGGGCAGGAATAATGTGGAATATTACACTGACAACCCCAAATTTTCCCCTCTGTTTAGCTGCATCAAAACCAAGTAACAGCCCATCATTAACCTATTATATATTAAGCCTTATAACTTGTCATCTGCTAAAGATATCCTGAGAATTGTACAACAATTTAAATATTTCTTACACATTCCTGGAGGCACTGGCAGTGTCAAACTCCCCCAAAGCCTACTCTAGGAAGCTACTTCCTATCGCTGATGAACTCCACTATGGATTTTAAAACTTAATTCTTATAATTCAGTTATTTGAAACTTGTAGTGCCTTTTAGCAAATGATTTCCAAGTCTTTGCTGATAATAAGCATTCTTGTTGCACTTTGTATGTGTAATACATATTTCTATATCTATTTCAGGGACCTGCCACTGATTTGCTTTTTAATCTATACTAATCAGGCCATTTTAAGTGGAGATCCTAAGGTTGGGACACAGATACAAAAGACAGGTTCCAAAACTGATTAGCTGACATGGGACTCCTCTGAGCTCACCACTACTGACTTCTTCCCAAAATTTAAGGAAGTGTCAGAAATCTTCATGTTACATATGAATCAATTGAGGCAAGTGATATCTTCAAAGAGATAAAGCGTTCTAACCAAGGTCATATAGATGGGAGAACCCAGGTGTTCTGAATCTACCATATTGCCTCCTTGAGATCCTAGTGCAAGAACAATTACTTCTTTTTTTTTATTATATGTTTGTTTGTTTGTTTTTTTTTATTAAAGCTTTTTATTTGTATAACATATGTATGGGTACTTCCCCAACATTGATCTTTACAAAGCTTTCCATTACAAATTTTACCCCCAGTCCCCTTCCCTCCCCTAGATGGCAGGAAGTCCACTACATGCTAATAATGTTGAAATGCTTGAGAAGTTATGCAAGAAAAATCCTATCTACAAGAAAAAAAAAAAAAGAATCAGAGAAAGGCAACACAATGCAAACAAATGTCAGTAGAAATCATGAAAATGTTACTTTGTGGTCCATATTTCATTTCCCTCTCTCTGGGTGTATATGGTTTTCTTCAGTGAACAATTGGAATTGGTTTGAGACAATTCTTTGTTGCAGAGAGCCATGTCCATCAGAATTGATCATCATGTAATACTGTTGTTGCTGTGTATGATGATCTCCTGGTTCTGCTCGTTTCACTCAGCATCAGCTCATGCAAGTCTCTCCAGGCCTCTCTGAAATCGTCCTGCTGGTCATTTCTTACAGAGCAATAATATTCCATAACATTCATATACCATAATTTATTCAGCCACTCTCCAATTGATGGGCATCCCTTCAGTTTCCAGTTTCTAGCCACCACAAAAAGGGCCGCCACAAACATTCTTGCACATGTGGGGCCCTTTCCCTCCTCTAAGATCTCTTTGGGATATAGGCCCAGTAGAAACACTGCTGGGTCAAAGGGTATGCACAGTTTGACAACTTTTGGGGCATAGTTCCAAGTTGCTCTCCAGAATGGTTGGATCCGTTCACAGTTCCACCAAAAATGTATCAGTGTCCCAGTTTTCCCACATCCCCTCCAACATTCGTCATTATCTTTTCCTGTCATTTTAGCCAATCTGACAGGTGTGTAGTGGTATCTCAGAGTTGTCTTAATTTGCATTTCCCTGATCAATAGTGATTTGGAGCAACTTTTCATATGACTAGAGATGGTTTTAATTTCATCATCTGAAAATTGTCTGAAGAACAATTACTTCTAAAAATCTTATAAGGGCAACCTAGGTACTGAGATATTGTTTAAGCTAATTAACCATAATTAGACTCCATTTTAGCTAGTTGGAAAATACTCTAATCTAATATATTAATTATTATATTGATACAATATAGAATTAAAAACATTCATTAAATACCTACTGTGCTGAATTTAATAAGTTTATATTCCCAAAACAGTTTACTGGTTTAACTATATGAATTTAATTTATTTTTAGTATGAGATAAAAGGCAATGAATTTATAGTCATCAAGGCAGTAAAACAAGAAATGAAGTGAGATAATATAATAATATTTTAAAATGCAGTATAGCACAGGATAAAGAGTTGGCTTCAGAACCAGGATATTTTAGTCTAAGACATCTTAACTTAGGTTTCAAAATATCAAAGATCTGTGAATAGATTTCAGAGAGTCTGTAAACTTATATAGGAAAAAAATTGCACCTTAATTTTAACTTACCTTTGTTTTCTTATATGTTCTTTATATTTTATTTCATGATATTTAAGAAACATTATTCTGAGGAGGTGTCCGTACTTTTTCTCTGAATCCCCTTACAAATATAAAACTGTAATCCATTAACTCTCTGGGTTTGAATTTCCTCATCTACAAAACTGGGGGGTGACTTGATTATCTTTTTATTATTATTCTAAACTTAAGAAATAAAATAAGGGAGGCCAGGGGGCGGGGCCAAGATGGCAGAGTAAAAAGGTGACTCTCTGCGTCCAACCTTCTCTCAAATCAACAATAAAATAAACCTCTGAACTGATCTTCAAGTCAACCAATCAGGAAATATTTGGATACTGCTTGCAGATATCTCTGAAAAACTTCACATCAGGTATGTCTAGCTCAGACAAAGGGATAAACAGAGGACTCTGGTATCAGAGAACTCTGGTGT
The DNA here is from genome assembly GCA_023553655.1 of Myrmecobius fasciatus. NCBI lineage: Eukaryota > Metazoa > Chordata > Mammalia > Dasyuromorphia > Myrmecobiidae > Myrmecobius > Myrmecobius fasciatus. The sequence continues at coordinate 42,790 of JAJPUD010013028.1, forward strand.
AGGCCAGAAGTGAGGGTGGGACTCAGCTCAGCTCAGCTCATCCTGGCAAAAACTCCAAACTCCAAATTCCAAACACCTGGAGTTTATCTGAGGCACTCGGGACACTCTGCCCTGATTGGGGGCAGGTGTTCTGGCAGACTTGCCTTGTTTAAGGAGTAATTCGGCCTTAGTCCTATCCCCCACCGGCCCAGCACCTTAAATTAATTCGACAAAGTGCCCCAGGGCAAAATCTTCAGCCGCCGTTTCAGCCGCCGTTTTTTTCCCTACCTTAAAGAGATATCCACACTGTCTAAAAAAAAAAATGAAGAAGCAAAAGAGATTTCTCACCATAGACAGCTTTTATAAAGAGAAAGAAGAGATGACCCCAAATCCAGAGGTTCCTTTAGACAAAACTCCAGAGGAAACCAGCAAGGACCATCACTGGTCCCCTTTTCAAAAGGCCTTTCTGGAAGATTGCTTAAAGAACCTAATAAAAGAGCTGGAGGATAAATGGGAAAATAAATTGAAATCAGTGCAAGAAGGATACAATATCTTGCAAGAAGGATATGATGCCCTGCAAAAGAGATATGAAAAAGACACCAATTTATTGAAAAATAAAATTAGTGAAGTGGAAAAAGAGTGCAATGAACAAAAAAATTCAATTGGCCAGTTACAAAAGGAGCTTAAAAAGGTAACTGAAGAAAACAACACTTTAAAAATAAGAATTGAACAAATGCAAGTGAATGACTCAATAAGACTTCAAGAATCAGTCAAACAAAAACAAAAAAAATGAAAAATTAGAAGAAAATATGAAATATCTCCTAGGAAAAACAACTGACTTGGAAAATAGATCTAGGAGAGACAATCTAAGGATTATTGGACTTCCTGAAAGCCATGATGAAAAAAAAGAATCTAAACACTATCTTCCAGGAAATCTTGAAAGAAAACTGCCCTGAGATTGTAGAATCAGAAGGCAAAATCACCATTGAAAGAATTCACCGATCACCTCCTGAAAGAGACCCAAAAATAAAAACCCCAAGGAATATCGTGGCTAAATTTCAGGACTATAGCACCAAGGAAAAGATTCTTCTAGCAGCTAGAAAAAAACAATTCAAATACCGAGGATCAATAATTAGAATCACACAGGATCTGTCAGCCTCCACACTGAAGGATCGAAGGGCCTGGAACCAGATATTCCAAAGGGCAAAGGAACTTGGATTACAACCAAGAATAAACTATACAGCTAGAATGAGCATTATCCTCCAGGGAAGAAGATGGTCATTCAATGATATAGGTGAATTTCACCTATTTCTAATGAAAAGACCAGATCTGAACAAGAAATTCGACATCCAAACACAGAATTCATGAGATGCATAAAAAGGTAAAAAGGAAAGGACTCTTGAGAACTTTATTTCTACTAGGGGGATGCTTAAAGTTTGGGGGTATAATTAACTAGATATTACTTTGATAATATGAAAAAGAGAACTAGAGGGGGAAAGGTTGTCATACTGGGGAAAAGAGGGGAAAGGTGGTAAAATAAGATCTTAAAAAAAAGGAGGTGAAAACAAGGTAAAATCTCTTGAAGAGGAAAAGAAAACCTAATATAATTGAGAGAAAGAGGGGAGGGAGATGAGCATTGTGTAAATCTTACTCTCATCAGGTTGGGCTCTAAAAGTGTATATCAGACACTTGATTTCACATAGAAACTTGTCTGTTGCTAGAGGGAAGTGGGAGGGAAAGGAGGAAAAGAAAGGGATAAACTATTAGAAGGGGAAATAGAAGAATCAGGGGAAAGGAGTAAAAACAGGGGGAAGGGATCTAAAGGGTAGAGTATTGTTTGGGGGAGGGGGTCATCCAAAGCAAAGTACTGAAGAGGGGGGAAGGGAGAAAGGGGAAAGGAAAGGGGAAAATATAACTTGGGTAAATAAGATGGCAGGAAATAAAGAATTAGTTATTCTATCTGTGAATGTGAATGGGATGAACTCTCCCATAAAGTGGAAGTGGATATGAGACTGGATTAAAAACCAGAATCCCACAATATGTTGTCTACAAGAAACACATCTAAAACATAGTGACACATATAGGATGAAGGTAAAAGGCTGGAGCAGGACCTATTATGCTTCAGGTGAACAAAAAAAAGCAGGGGTAGCAATCCTTATCTCAGATCAAGTAAAAGCCAAGATAGATCTAATCAAAAGAGATAAGGAAGGAAACTATATTTTATTAAAGGGTACCATAGCAAATGTAGCAATATCAATACTAAATATATATGCACCAAGTGCAAAAGCATCCAAATTCCTCGGGGAGAAATTAAGAGAGATGCAAGAAGAAATAAGACAGTCAAACTATACTAGTGGGGGATCTCAACCTTGCTCTCTCAGAATTAGATAAATCAAACCACAAAATAAACAAGAAAGAAACTAGGGAGATAAACCAATTGTTAGAAAAGTTAGGGATGATAGATCTATGGAGAAAGTTGAATGGAGACAGTATGGAGTTTACTTTTTTCTCAGCAGTCCATGGAACCTATACAAAAATTGACCATGTGTTAGGGCATAAAAACCTCAAAATCAAATGCAGAAAGGCAGAAATAGTAAATACATCTTTTTCAGATCATGATGCAATAAAAATCACATGCAATATAAGGCTAGGAGAAAATAAACCAAAAGTTAATTGGAAATTAAATAATCTAATCCTGAAGAATGAATGGGTGAAAGAGCAAATCATAGACACAATCAATAATTTCATCCAGGAGAATGACAATAATGAGACAACATACCAAAATTTGTGGGATACAGCCAAAGCAGTTATAAGGGGCAATTTTATATCTTTAGATGCTTACTTGCATAAAATAGAGAAAGAAAACATCAACGAATTGGGCTTATTATTAAAAAAAACTAGAAAAAGAACAAATTAAAAACCCTCAGTTAAATACCAAATTGGAAATTCTAAAAATAAAAGGAGAAATTAATAAAATTGAAAATAAGAAAACTATTGAATTAATAAATAAAACTAAGAGTTGGTTCTATGAAAAAACTAACAAAATAGATAAGCCTTTAGTTAATTTGATAAGAAAAAGGAAAGAGGAAAATCAAATTGTTAGTCTCAAGAATGATTAGGGAGAACTTTCCTCTGATGAAGAGGAAATTAGAACAATAATTAGGAGTTACTTTGCCCAACTTTATGCCAGTAAGTTTGATAATCTAAATGAAATGGAGGAATATCTACAAAAATATAGATTGCCCAGGTTAACAGAAGAAGATATAAATTATTTAAATAGCCCCATATCAGAAAAAGAAATAGAACAAGCTATTAACCAGCTCCCTAAGAAAAAATCTCCAGGGCCAGATGGATTTACATGTGAATTCTACCAAACATTCAAAGAACAATTAATTCCAATACTATACAAACTATTTGAGAAAATAGGGACAGAAGGTATACTGCCAAATTCCTTCTA
>JAJPUD010013029.1:0-46225 GCA_023553655.1 Myrmecobius fasciatus
CCAAGCTCAGGACACAGCTTGCTTGCTAGATCTTAGCTCTGGAAAATGGGGAATCTCCAAATATCTTGACATTTCCCCCTTTTGGTCAAAGGTAGGGGGTCTGAAAGAACTCCAACCTTCTGGTCAATAAAGGAGAGGGAGGTTTTAGCTAAAATGCCACAAGAGACCATTTGGGCCAGGAAATGTTGCCCAGGGGGTTAGTTTCTCGATACTGGAGTTCTTCAGGTATCATTGCTGGCCAGTGATGGAATCAGGGCCTTGATGGTTGGGCACATAACAAAAGGGAAGAAAAACCCCCCACCACTTTAGCCCTCAGATATTTTTTAACTCAACTCCAAGAATGTTCTCAGAATCGATAGGTCCCTCTTAAAGGGTAATAACAGGTAATTACAGGTGATGCTGTGGATAGATAGAGCAATGCACCTGGAGTCAGGAACATCTGAATTCGAATCCAGACTCTGATACTTCCTTGCTGTGAGTCCTTGCAACAAAACCTCAGTACCTTGGTTTCCTCATCTATAAAATGAAAATAATTAATAGCTCCTACCTCTCAAATTGTTATGAGGACCAAATAAGATTACATTTGTAAAGCTCTTTGTAAACCTTAAAGGGATAAATAAGTACTACCATTATACATAATAAATATTGGTTGAATTGAATTAATTTGAATCAGTGAGTAAAGAAAAGATATGATCTTGAGGTAGAATTGCAGAGACTCAGTAACCAATGAGCAAATCACTCAAACAAGTTCACCCTCAGTTTCCTCAAAATGAAAATAATGTCACAAAGTTCTGGGAGTGGGAATTAGGAACCATTGCAAATCTTCAAATATTTTACACATGAATTTTTTATCATTATAATGATATACTCTCTTTTAGGTTTATTATTTTTTTCTTTTTTCCAATCTGGACCTGTGATTTTCTTGCTATTGGGAGCCCTCTGTTTTTCTGAACTGTTTGTTAAAAGAAATTGCCTCTGCTGTAGACATTCCCCCTTCTCTTATCTGGCACTTCTCAACTATCAAATCTTTTATGACTATAAACTTTCATGCTAGTAACTTTCAGCTCCCCAGGAGGTAGAAAAAATTTCAGGAAAAAGGAATATCACAGAAGCTATTGATGGAGAGAATATCCAGGAAAGCAATTGGTTGACAATATGCAAAACTCCAGAAGAGGTCAAGAAAGATGAGAGAGCTAAGAAAACACCATCAAAGTCAGCAGTTGAGAGCTCCAGTAACTTTTGAAAGAGCAATTTCAGTAAAGTGGTGGGGTTAGGAGCAAGATTGAAAGGGATTGAGGAATGGATGAGTAGCTAAGAATTGGAAGCAACAAAAATAGCTCTAGTTTAGCACTGAAAGGAAGAAAAGACACAAGTCATAGCTTGAGAGAACTGCAGAATTAGTGCAAAGTTTGCTTTGTAAGGATGAGGAGACTTGGACATGTTTAGAGGCAGTAGGAAAGGAACCCATAAATAGAAAATGAATATGATAGTGATGATGATGGTGGTGGTGGTGGTGATAGACAGGGGAAAGAGAGAAACAGAGAGAGAGAAAGAGACAGAGAGAGAGACACACAGAGAAGAGACAGACAGAGAGACAGAGAATGATGGAAAAAAGCAATTCCCAAAAACGTGGAGAGGGAGGGGAAGGACTTTGGTTGAGGGGAAGGACTACCTTTTGTTTTTGTTTTTTTGCTGAGGCAATTGGGGTTAAGTGACTTGCCCAGGGTCACACAGCTAGGGAATGTTAAGTGTCTGAGGCCAGACTTGAGATCAGGTCCTCCTGACTTCAGGACTAGTGCTCTATCCACTTCGCCATTTAGCTGCCCCTAGACTTTTCTTTTGGAGGCTAGAACTGAAGAAGAGATGGGAGGGACGTGTTGGAGGATTTTGATGTGGAGGGTTGGGTTGATATCAGAGCTCATACAGAAGTTCCCACCCTCTGCAGGAGACCTCTCCCACTCCTCTCAGCTTCTATTGCTTCCCCCTTTCAAATTACTTTTATCTACTCTGGGTATAATTTTAATCTCCCCAGTAATTTACATGTGATCTCCCCCATTCAGATGTAGGCTCCTTGAGGTCAGGAATTGTTTTTTGGCTTTCTTTGTATTTCCAGCATTTAGCACCGGGCTTACTGAGGGGTAAGCACTTAAGAAATGCCTGTTGACTGCTTTACTGTAAAATAAAGTGCTTGGATTTAGATAATCCCTATGGTCCCTTCCACATGCTATCCTTAAATGTTTGAACATTTACATTTCTTTTCTAGATGAGACATTATTGGGTGGAAGAGAAGGATAGTCCTTGCTGATTTTAGCATTCATACCCAAAAGTGTGAAGCAGCTTGGTTCAGAGGAAAGAACATTGGGATCAAGTTTGGGCTTTAGTCCTGATCCTGCTGCTCCTTTGAGGTGTGGTCCTGACCAAGTAAATCAGTGCATTGAGATAATAAAAATATCCTTGGATATTTTCCTGTAAATCAGGAATTGTGTGTGTGTGCCATGGACCTCTTTAACAATCTGGGGAAGCCTAAAATAAATCTATTCTCGGAATAAATGCATAAAATAAAATACATATCGGATTACAAAGGATACCAATTATATTGAAATATAGTTACCCAAAGTACTTTTTAAAATCAAGTTCACAGATAAGAAGCCCTGCTCTAGATTAAAAGGCCAGAAGATGAGCTGGTCTTTAGATGCTAGACTGCACGTCTCTGGCTCACATTCAAGGACTTTTTCAGTTTGGTAAAATCTGCCAGGGTGTCTTGTTCTGGAACAGATTTTGATACCCCTGGTCACCTCCGTGTTGTGATAAAACATCAGAGAAGGACGTATGTAGAAGAAATGATGCTTATTTCTTGTAACTAATATTAAAAGCGCCAGGCACTTTTCAATTCAAAACAGTTTCTATCATTTCTTTGGGGCATAGTTAAGATTTAGAGCCAGGAAGGATCACAGGCTCATGGAATAGCTGCTAGAGCACATCTGGCAGATTTGTGAAGTTGGGAAAGAGCATGGAGGCTTTTAAATTAGAAAATTGGACTCTGCTACTTATATCCTGTGTAACCCTGAACAAGTTAGCCTGGGTTTATAGCTGAAAGTCTCATCCAGTTCTCTTGTCTTATGGATGAGGAATATAAGATCTAAGAAATAAAGTAATCAGACTGTACATGCAGAAAGTAGGAGGGTATAGCAAAGATTCCAACCCAATTTCCACTATTCCACAATTCCATCTCTTGGGTTGTTGCAATAATCAAGAAACTTATCACCAAGCAGCCAGCCCATCTTTATTTAGCCAGACTGATTCTTGGAAAGTTGCCATGGTTTGATTATCAGTGATATATTGCTTAAATGTTTAACTACAACCTGGGGCAGGGAAAAAGGATGAAAAATGTATGCAAAGAACACCTTCTGAAAATCAGCAAAACAAGAAGTCGAGTCCTGATTTATGTTGTTACTTAGTCATTTTTCATTATGTCTGACTCTATGGGACCCCATTTGGAGTTTTCTTTGAAGTAGATTATCATTTCCTTCTCCAGTTCATTTTACATAAGGGGAAACTGAGGCAAGCAGGATTAATTAACTTACTCAGGGCTACACAACTAGATGAAAACTCAAGAAGATGAATCTTCTAGTTGGCAGGCCAGGAACTCCTTCCCTTGGACCATCTCGCTCCACTGCACCACCTGATTTGTAGTATTCACCAATTTCCAAGGTATAAATGTTGACACTGAAAATTTAACAATCGGCTTTTAAAAGAGCCAGTTCAAGTTGACTCCAGCATACTCCTGATTATTTTCTACCTCATAGTATTATTGTGATATTCAAATTATTGTGATAATCAAATAAGACATGTAAAATGTTTTACAAACCTTAGTGTTATAAAATGTTATTCTTATTCCTATTTTTAAATCAACATAATCATTTTCCAACATGGGCAAAACTTGTCAGAGCTTATATTCCATGGGACGCCTTCTTCTTCTTCTTTTTTTTTTTTTTTGCTGAGGTAATTGGGATTAAGTGACTTGCCCAAGGTCACACATCATGAGCCTTCTTGAAGCCAAGATCACCATACCACTGAGATGCCATGAAACATCTCAGTAAGACTTTGGGTATCCTGCTATGAATAATTTGTGGCAAGATACAGACAAGAATCCAAGAGTCACCCAGGAAGTTAAAATATGGATAGTCTGCAATTGGTAGCATCAAAGGCTTGACTCAAGTAGATGCTATAAGAGTAATGTGTTCCATAGTTTCATTTGAAATACTTCTGTAAGAAACATAGAAATGGCAGCACTGTAAATATAGATATGGATTTCTATTAGTGATTTAAAAGGATAAAAAATTAATCTAGATTAAATTAGAGATTTAATCAGAGAATTAAATCAGACAATTTTAATTTAGATTTAAAATCTAAAAGTCATAGATTTTAGAATTCGGTAGTGAGTCTATGACTTATGATTCCAAAACCAGTGTGCTTTCCACTATAAGATCTCTACTAGGATGCTGTTTGGTCAAGGACCCCCTGGAGACCCACATAGTTGAAGGCATCCTTAAAAACAGAATGCAGACCAATATAAGACCCTGCTATGGAATTAATCTACACATTGGAAACCAAAATCTAAGCAAAAATAGGATTTCAACCTTTACTCTAAAAGACGAGAAGAGTAGAACATGGGATTCCCCACTCCTTTTTAGGAGTTTGGTTATAGTTATATCTTTTACAACTATGTTTAAAACCTAGTCTTGAAAAGTCTAATTTTTCTTTTTGGTCCATTTTGAGAGTACAGTGAATAGAACAGAAGTCATTCTACAGGGAGATACTGTCATGGACAAAGCAGTGGTTTAAAAGACCCAAGTCTCCATTTATTTTCTTCGGGGCCTTGATTAAGTTAACCAGTTTTGCTGCTTCTGTCTCTGTCTCTCTCTTTGCATTCAGCCTTAACATCTCAGGGCATCCTGATGAGAGGATTAGACCCAATGGCCTCTCCATTTCCTTCTAGTGATTCTCCATTGGATCCTCCCTCAAGGCAACAGCTTAAAAACTCATTTGTGAAAAGGAAAAAAAGTGATCACAATACATAAACCAGAGATTGTCTGGACAGAGAGTCATTCATAAAACAGACTGGTCTGTGACCATACATAAATGTACAAAGTTGTGCTGTTTTTTCCCCTGGACTCCACTAGTTTGGTTTTTGTCAGGACACTGTTACCTCCTGAGCCATCTGAAAGTTGAACATGAGATCTAAATGCAGCTTTTATTGCTAACTCCATATCCAGCCCATATCCATCCCTGGATGCCTCCAAAACTAAATACATTATGGCCACTACTATATCATGATGGAAAGTGTCATGCTAGGGGCTTGGATCAATTTCTGATTGATACTGATGATACATGGATGCCAAATGGATATTCCCAAAATACAAATTTGACATCATTCTCTTCCCATTCAAAAATCTTCAGTAACTCCTTATTGCCACTAAGATAGAATACAAAATCCTCGGTCTGACATTAAAAACTTCATAATTTGACCCCCACCTCCTTTTCCTGCCTCATATTATATTGCCTCTCTTTAAGAACTCTTCATTCTAGGGACTTAACTCTTCTTTGTTGATAATAGTGCATCTCCTACTTTTTTACTCTTTTAGAATACAAAATCTTCAGCCTAGCACTAAAAATTCTTCTTTATTGATAATATTGTATTTCCCACTTTTGTGCCATTGTACATATGATCCTCTTTGTTAAAAGAATGTACTCTCCCTTGACTTCTGCCTCTTAGGATTCTTGTCTTTTTTCAAAGTCTAGAACAAGTGCCACCTTATCCATGAAGCCCTTTTTAATACCCCCGTCCTACCATTTTTTTTGTCTCTCAAAATTACTTTGCATTATTTTGCATATATTTTTCATTTATGTGTAAGTTGTATGTAAAGTTGTAACTTCCAGGCAGAATATAAGCTTTTCCAGGGCAGGGATCAATTTATTTTTTTTTTGCATCCCCACCATCTGGTTCACCTTGCACATAGCAGGCTCTTAAGTGTTTTAATAGAATCAAATTGATGAATGCAATCACTTGATCTATAAACACAGACACACACATGCATTTAACTATGTTTTCCCCTTTCCCCACCATGGGATTTAATTCATGTTAGTAAATACCCATTTCAGGGCCTTCACTACAATCTTTGTAAGTCCACTTTGCACATGTAATTCCCCAAATCTTGAAATGCTCTCCTTCCTCACATCTTCCTTTAGGAAATTTTAGCTTCCTCATATGGTTAGTTCAAGAGCCTTTGAAAAGACTCACTACCCAACTCTAAAATCTATGACTTTGGGCAAGTCCTCTAAATTCTCTGAATTCCAAGTTTTCTCATCTGTCAAATGAAGCCCTTTCCTGAGCTCCCAAATTGTCAGTGTCCCCCAAACAAATATGTTCTTGTTTGGCATATGTCTTGCATATTTAGTCCCTAGTGATTCCCTGGTAGATTGAATGTTCCTCAAGTGACTTTTGTCGCTTTTAAACGCAGCAGGCCATTAATAAGTGCTTGTCAATCAATTGGTAGATTAAGCAATTCTACTCAAGGCCAAAGCCAGTGATAGCAGAAACATCTCCCAGGCTCTCCATTTTGCCTCCCCCAGAAAGCAAAGCACGGTGGGTGAGGAGGAGGAAGAGAACATCCCCTCTGGGCAGCCCCCCACCCAAGCAAATGCCTGTCTGGGCAATTGCAGAAAGCATCAGCAGCCAGTTTGAGAAAGTTACTCTGTTTTTATTTCACAGGACAGCTCCACGTCAAACCAGCGGCTTGGTCTACAGGGCACCATCAGTGTGTGGGAGGGACAGAGGATCCAAACAGACAGTCTAAGTGAAGGACATTTGGTTGTATCATACAGAAACAATATCCAGGGGAACAATGATGATCATCAAAGTGGGGAGAGGAGGGCACAGTTTCCCCAGGTTGCTTTGATTGGTCTGTATACAGCGAGATGGGGATGGAGGGGTAGACAAGGAATGCCGGCCACTGGAAAATGATCAGAAATGTCTCTACTGCCAAACCATGTAAACTGTCACACTGCTAGGAGATAATAAGAGTTCAAAATGTACAAAAATCTCTATCCAGGATATACTTTTTGTCTAGGAAAGGAAAAGTGCACTAATGTTCTGGTTACAGAGAACAGTCACATTGGAGGTGGCTGACACGGCAGAGTTGGAAAGGAAAGAGAAATCAGCGGCTATGGGGAGTGGGTTTGGCAAGAGCTGCCAAGCCAGCACCAGAAGGTGGGCTGCCTTCTTCTGCAAAGAGCAACCTCAGGAAGCCTTAAGAGGGGAGACCAGCAAGTCCCAGATGTTACAGGAATGCCATTCCTTCCTGCTCTGCCCCCCCAGCCTGGGTGAACTTGGGCACAGCTGGGAATTCCAGTGGTTGCCCTAAGATGGAGAATCCCAAACAACCCAGGAGAAGTAGATGTCTGAATCTGAACCCAAGCTTACGATGTCTGAGTTTGCTCTGCACAGCAGAAAATCGACTCATCCATAACTCACCTCCTCCTATTCCCTGCTGGCTCTCCCTACCCTTTCCCCCATCAATACCAATCCCTTTTAGGTCTGAGGCCCTTCTAAGCTTCTCAGCAGCTAGTTGTGAGGCAACCTAAAAGAACAGAAGGAGCCTTGGCCCAGGAGGCCTGAACTCTGACCCTTAACAGCTGTGTAACTCCAGGCAAGTCACTTCCCCATTCTAAGACAAAGGTCTCCTCATCTGCAAAAGAGAGAGAAAAATACTTGCACCATCTACCCACAAAGTTGTTAGGAGGGAAGCGCTTTGTGAATCTTAAAGTGCTAAGTAAATGAATTATTATTATCATAGTTATTATTGTTTCTTGTTGGGGAAAAGGGTAAATAAGTGAAAAAATTAGGAGGAAAAAGACTGGGCAAGAGGGGGAAAACAGGAGACTGTGACATTTATCCTTGGGGTCTGTCCTTTGGCCAGATTCTTCGCTTTAAGTGCCAACATACCACCAAGTAGTAGGAAGGCCTCCACATTCATGCTTAAAAGAATGAGAAAGCCCAACAAGGCAACCCAATAAAACCAGCCAAGAAGCTGGTCCAAGTAGCTCAAATAGAAAAATCCCAGGTATGATCTTTCCGATAGCCCGTGTTCGTTCTCCTTTAGGTTATGAGCAAAATGTTTCATACTTGTTTATCAAGCTGTCTCCTCACTTCTATCCAATATTTCAAAGTGGGAAGGGACCTCAGAGCCATGTAGGTCAATCCAGAACTAAAAAAGAATTCTCTCTGTAAATTGCCCAACAAGTGCTCTCCAAGGGAGTCCAGCATTCTCCATTTCACAATGGCGCAAACTCCCATGGTTCCAAGTTTTTGCTTTCAATAAGTTTAAATTTGCTTATTTGCCCTTTCTATCCAGTATTCCTAGTCCCTGATCTCTGACCACCCCCAAAGATTTCAATTAGATAATCCTGAGTCTTCCTCTCCCCCCACCCCATCTCTTCTCTAAGATGTTTAATCCCTGGCTCCTTCAACCAATCCTCATATGGCAAGGATTCCAGGTCCTTTACCATCTTGGTTGACCTCCTCTGAATACTTTCTAGTTTATAAGTCATGATATCAGAAAAGTAGCTCATTGTTTCCCCCCAACTCCCATCACTCCATTTCTTGATTAAAAGGTCCCCTCCTCCCTTGGGAATTTAGCCCAATGGTGTGAAAGGAAAAAATCAGGTGGCATTCACTTCCCAGGCTCAGGATTCATGCCAATCTTGTGTTCTGGGATTTTCTAAAGGCGCTTAGAGGTGAGAAAACATTCGCACTGAAAACAAGAAAAGGCAAGAATTTCATAGAGACCCACAGTTACTAAAGAAAAAAGCAAAAAAAAGAAGGGGTTGGGGTTGGGAAGCACGGTTTGACCTCAAGTCCCCGAGAAAGATTGGCAAATGATGATCCTCTCTCTGGGACAACATGGGAAACTGGACCAGAAATCATGTCTTTGGTCAGTTTTGAATGAATGTCTCACTGGTTCATCTTTAGAACAGACTGAGCACCTGCCCCCCCAGAAAGACAAAAGGCTTTGGCCTCGAGAGTTCAGCTAAGGTGAATGAACAGAACAAAAAACTCCAGAAAGCCAGAGAACTAATTGAGATCATCACAGTTTTCAACAACGCTTTATGCACAAGTGTGTAAACACCACTTCCCCTTTTAAAATGGATTATACCGAGGACTACTAACTAACGACTACATTTCCCCCACACACTGTACAGTGAAAGATTAGGTTTGTGGGGGGAGGGTTGTTTTGTTTTTATATTGATCTATCTACTAAGTGCAAAGATTTGGTGAGTGGCACTGGCTGCCATTTACATTTAGCCTTTTTTTTTTTTAATACAGTTTACATTTCAATAGTTACTTTTCTAGCATTTCAACAAATACAATATCGATCAGACTAGAACAGGCAAGGGTCAGGAAGATACGCATAGTGAACATGCATGGGTCCTGGCTATTGAGAGAGAAAGCGCAATCAAAAGATCATGATGAATTTGTCTTCCATTGGCTTCGACCCAACAGGTCAGCATTTATCTTGGGGGAATGTAACTATGTATGATATGGTACTTCTACCCAGGTGGGAGGCCTTTCCTGAGTGAGAAAGTGTGAAATAACTCCATAGGGAGAAAATGAGGTGGTGAAAAAAAATTACTAATGTTTTATCTACACCAGAGCCCAAGCCAATGATAAATTCAATTGGGGAGGGAGGGAGAAGAGAGGAAGAAAGTCATCCCAATTAATTGGTTCAATTTTTCATTTTGCAACTTGGTGTTAAGGGATCACTCAGCCAAAATTGCTGTAATATTCCATTTGGACTTGTGGCCCTGGTGCAGATGGGAAGAAGTCTTTATTCCCTAGAAGATGATGCAACAGGCTTACATATAAATGACCAAAATTTACCAGTCTATATACCTTTTTTTTTTTTTTCAAATGGGCAATTCTCTCTTGAAGGAAATTTTTAAAGTGACCACTAAGATACTTAATCCAGGGGTTATACAATATAGTGGACAGATCACCGTATTAGGAGGTAAATAATGTAGGTTTTTAGCCCTGGCTCTGTTGCTTAGCAGCCATGTGACCTTGGACAAGATCACTTCTCTGCAACTCCATTACCCAGTCTCAGAAATGGCAATGATCAGGGGATTGAGCCAGGTGATCTTGGGCATCCTTTTATAATTAAGACTTCCAATTCACAGAACCCGAGCTAGCCTTAGGCAAAATTGTGATGGATATGAAACTTGTCTTTGGTTCCCCTCCCTACTAACTCACTTTTCCCCTTTCTACAGACTTCAGAACAACTTTCCCTCCCCAGGCACCCAATATCCTCATGCACCCTGGATTTTACTATCAGACAGGAAACATCCCATTCATTAACACTAAGTAAGACCTGAAGACTTAACATGACATGCTTCATGTGGGGAGGAGGGGATACTATTATATCTTCCAAAGGGCACAGTTTAATGCTTAAGCTAAAGGAATGAATGGAAAAATTCCAGGGATCCTTGAAGGAGATGTTCCTGGGAGACCAGAAGGACTGAAGCAAAGCTCCCTCTGATGCATATAGTGAGCCCTGCAAGCAACATATGCTATTACTGATGCAAGATGACAACTAGCTCCTTGAGAAACTGGCAAGAAAATTCTACCACCATCCATCTTTCTAATACCAACAGAAAGTTTCTAAGGGTGCTGCCCACTTGACGTTTGAGCAGAAATTCCCTTGTTCATCAGCACAGTTATAGAAATAAAATAATCAAAGGTCTAGGGAAGTAAGGGTGGGGAAGAACTAGACAAAGTGAGCAGAGGGTTTTCTTGGATGAATATTCAAGATCTAAGTAGGAAGGCTCAGATTCAAACTGGCTTCACCTGTGCTCCACTACCCTTCGGCTTTTGGCACATCCCTGGGAAAATGGATCAGAAGAGAAAATAAAGTGAACTAAGAGAAAACACAGAGGGTCCTGAATCCAATAAGGAGAGAGAAGACTCCATCATCAAACATTAAGAAATCATGCATCCCAGCTCCATCAGCACATTTTCCCCTCCCCAAAGGGAGGAAACAGAAAGCAATTTCATTTGCATAAACTCCACCAGCTGTATTATACAGTACAGAAAGTGCAAACTCTTACCCCATCAGACTGGCTCCTGTCTGATCTGGTCAAATATGGCTCATGCGTTTCATGCAAGAGGGAGGACCCCAACCCAAGTTAGACTCTCGGGAATTACTGTGCAACTTGAAATTAACCAATGGAAACCAAAGCCTCCTTGCCTGTTTAGTCCCAATTTGACACGGTGATAATTAGTAAAAAAGAGAAAAAGGCAAATTAAGGATTTCCCAAACAGTCTAAGTTAAACCACTATAGTTATATCTACCGGTTTATTACTACTGCTCTGTTGGGTCTGGAAGTATTCAACACCACTGTATTCTCTTTTTTTTCCTTTTTTTTTTTCCTTTTCTTTTCTTATCTTTTTTTTTTTAAACACACACAACACTGTGCTACGTTTTGGCTTAGGTACTTATAATCCCCTTTTCTACACACACATACAAGGGTTTGGTGGTTGAGAGTGGGGTGGGGCTGCAGGTTTTTGTCGTCCATTTTTAATATATCTTAATGGCAGACGGCTGACCCTCATCCCTCTTACAGATTTCCAGGAGTCTTTCAAGGCTTGACATGAAGGGTTGGTTCCCCAGTCACTGAGGAAAGCCTGTTTGCCGGTGGTGTTCCGGCTCCTTTCTGAATAGACAGCACACCACAGTCTGTCCAAATGCCCATTTACACGGAAGGAGAGTCTCCCAAGGCCAGTGCTCTATTGCTTCACGCACAGTTGCTGTGTGCCCCAAAATCTCCCAGAGAAGCCCCGTAAATCCAACCAAACCACTCTACGGGAGATGTTTAGTGGCCCAGGTCTGAGGTAAATCTAATTTTCATAAAAAGGAACATGATACTTTATACACTTGGTATGTGTGTTTACATATATAGTATATGTATATAGATGCATAAATATGTATATATATACACACCCACAGACACATACATACATATCTATATATATTTATATATATATAGAATAATTTCCAGTGACAATAAGCAGAATAAGCCTTTTTACACTTTGCTGCAACCTTATGAAAAGCTTCTGTTCAGATTACTTTGGTGTATGTACATATCCTATGCATATATATACACACACTCTACGTCGATCCCTTTCTGCAGATAGATAAATACAGACGGCAACCAAGAACCACAAACCCAATGCTCCGCGCGTCTTTCCTGGTTAAGTTGTCTTTGGACCATTTGTCTTCTCGCGATACCAAAAGACTTTGCCAGCCCGGGGCTGGCCCTGGAAAGAAGCGGCCGCCAGTGGCGCCCGGAGCCGCGGCTTTCCTTGGTTTGAGGCGCTCGGGGTCTGGCGCTACATGGTCCCTGACTTGTCGGAGGAGCTGTTGGGGAACATCTTCTCGGTGGGGGTCACGGCGGGGCTGCCCATCCCCGAGCTGCTGCTGCTGCTGGAGCGGTGCTGGACCACGGGGCGGATGGGCCGCATGGGCGGGGGCCGGAGCTGGGCCCCCGCCAGCCGCGCGGACAGCGCCGGTTTGAACGTGGTCATCATCTCGGTGGTGGAGCTGCTGCTGCGGCGCATGGCGGCGTCTGGGTCTCGGATGACGATGGTGTGCAGGGGGCTGGCGGGTTCGGAGCTGATGGGGCCCAGGGGTGGGTTCTTCAGGGGCTCCAGAGTGTCGAGGACCACATCTGGAGCCTGCTTGACCGTGTTTTGCCTTTCGAGCTCGCGAAGTTCATGGAGGGCCGTGCTCATGGTCTTCTCGATGTCCTACAAGGGAGGAAAGAGGGCAAATCCATCACCAGCCCGGCTCGGTGAGAGGCAGCTTGGAGAGCCGACAAGGGCCCCGGACCGGGTGTGCTGCCACTGACCGATGCGCTCTCCTGGCCAGGGAACCTAACCTCTCCGGGCCACACATTTTTCATATATAAATAAAACAGGGAGAACAGTTTTCCTCTCCTCCCCTCTCCCCACCCTACTTCCTTATTAGGAAACTTTGGGGGTCAAAGTGGTCTGAAAAGTTAAACAATGTAAGAGATGATTCCTAATGGGAGGCTACAATTTCTGAGACCCTGCCTGCATTCCGGTTCCTAGGATCTCTGACTCGTATCCCTGGGGAGGGCTTTGGAGTCCATCTAGAATCAATCCAAGGAACTCCTCTGCAACATAACTGGTCCCGGATGTCTTCCAGCCTTGGTTTGAGCATCTCCAAGGTCCGTTTCAGTCCTACACTATATTCCTATGACCTTTGGGGCCTGAGAACCTAATTCCATTGGGGGACACCAGGTACAATGAGCAAAAATCTTCCTCTCAATAACTCCTCCATTCAGTACCTAGTCCTGCCCTCTAGAACTACTCAAAACATGTCTACTTTTCCCATGACAGATTAGTAATAGGAACTGATTTGACAGTTTCATTGCTATAGAGAATTTCTAGGAAAAGAAACTAACTCCCTCTCTGAATGCAGAGCAGCATTTTCAGTAAGTAGTTTTTCAGTGGTCTCCTTTCTATGTCGTGTTCCTTTAAAAATTTTTATTTCCCTCAGCCTCACCCCCACTATCCAGATATCATCTGTCTTTATTGTTTCCTCTGTCTGCCCACAATTATCCACTGTGGGATCACATCGGGTCTCCCCTCCCCATGAAGGACTCCAACCACCAAACCTTCCTCACCCCCAATTGTCTGAAGCAAAACTTACCTCTCTTGTGTCCCATGTTTTCAGGGCTTTGCTAGATGACTAGGGTAATTTAACAAATTAAGTGAAACTAAAATGTTAATAGTTGACAAAGGCTCAATGTTACCCCTTCTTAAAAAAAAATAACTTGAATTTTAATGAAAGGCACAAACTATGGGAGAAATATAGGTACTACATCCCTTTCCTCTCTCACATCACTCAGATAACTTCTGCCTCCCTGCTTCTTTATCTTTATTTCCCATGAAGAGAGCTTTTGTCTGTGCCAGAGTCATGCAGAAGTTATTCTATTCCACCCTGTCATTTCTAGCTATTTGTCCCTTCTATCATCCCTACTTTCCCACTAATATTCAATTTCTCCAGGCCTACTGTTTGTTTCCCTACTGCTACAAACATGCCCATGTCTCCTGTCTTCAAAAAAACCTTCACTTGATCCATCTCTCTCTGCTAATTATCATTCTATATCCTCCCTCCCTTTTGTGGCTAAACGATTTCAGAAGGCTGTCTACAATCTATATCTCCAGCCCCTTTCCTCTCATTCTCTATTATCTGACTCCTGATCTCATAATTCAACCGAAACTTCCCTCCAAAGTTATCAGTGATCTCCTAGATGTCAGATATAAAAGCCTTTTTTCAATTCTTCTCTCTTAACCACTCTTATGACCTTCTCATCAATACTCTATTATCTCTATATTTTCATTTTCTACATTTCTCTCTTCTCATCCTCTCCATTGGACTGCCTTTCTCATTTTGTCTGGGTCATGCCCACTAACCATGGATGTCCCCCAAAGTTCTCTCCTAGATCCTCTTCTCTTCACTTTCTATATTGTTTTGCTTGGTGATTTCATCAGTTCTCATGGATTTAATTATCATCTCTATACTGAAGATTCTCAAAAGTGCTCTCTCCAAACCTCTAATCCTTCGATCTCCAACTGCCCAGTGGACATCTTGAATTAGATGTCCCATAAATACCATAAACTCAATATGTTCAGAACTAAACTAATTCCCCCACCCCAAAAAAAACAACCCCACTTCCTAATTTTTCAATTTCTATTCTCCCAGTCACCCAGATTCCCCTTCTTGGAGCCACTCTTGATTCCTCACTCTTTCCTTGAATTCAACCTCTTGACCAGCCCTGTTGATTTTACCTTTATATCTCCTGTGTGCTGCCCTCTCTTCTGGCACTGGCCCTCATTAACTCTCATCTGGATTATACTGTAAACATACCTTTTGAGTGGGTTTGCCTCCCTCATCTCTTCTGACTCTATTCCATCCTTTACTCAACTGATAAATTAGCTTCCTAAAGTACAAGTCTGATATGATTTTAATAACTTCCTGCCCCCTGTTCAGTAAACTCCAGTGGTTCTCTATTGCCTTCAGGATCAACTATAAGAATTTTGATTTGATGTTTAAAACCCTTCATAACCTGACCCATTCCTACCTTTCTCGTCTTCATATTCATTATTCTCCACCACATACTCTTCAATACAGTTCCAAGAACAAGATCCTCCATCTCTTGGCTTCTGGCATTTTCATCAGCTGTCTCCCGGGCATGGAATTCTCTCTCTCCTTATTCCCACTTTCTGGCTGCCTTGATTTCCTTTGAGTCTCAACTAAAATCTTATCTTTTATAAGAAGCCCTCCCCTTAATTCTAAACCATTCCTTCTATTGATTTTTCCACTCTATCCTATACCCCCCCACAAATCTATATTATATGGATGTATTGCATATTATCTCCACCATCAAACTGTAAGTTCCTTGAGGGCAGGGGCTGCCTTTGCCTTTCCTTGCATCCCTGATTCCCTAACCCAGTGACTGGAATCTAGTACTTAATAAATGTTTGCCAACTGATTCAGAAAATGGCCATGTAGGACAGCCATGGTCCTATCCAATTTTCAGTTAATCTGTGATAAATCTGGCTTTCAACATTTTCTCATTATGCAATGTATTTAATTAATTCATATGTTGACACCACTGCTTCCTTTGCTTATTCTAGGCCAGTAGGCTGGCTGAAATATAAAACTTAAAAAAAAACCATTTCATTACCTCCCTCACTCTCCCCCAAGGAAGGTGTGAGCCAGAAAGACAGAAAGCTTAAGAGAAAGAGCAGCTTGGCTGAAGCTTGTGCCATGCATTGGTCTGATGGTGATGCTGTCTTTTCCCAGAATGAGAAGGAGGTGGGGAAAGGAATAAAGTAGATGGGTAAGCCAACAGCTCTCCAGATCCTACAGCAAGACTCTACATCAGGGCTTCGTTATTTAGTTTGAAGTGTTCCAAGTTCTCAGAATACCAGCTATGGTTACTACAGTCAAATAAAAATGTAAATGCCTATTCCAAAGCCAAGTCAATGGTGGGATTTATTATTTTTTTGCAGTAGGGAAAAATCATCTGTTTTTCTAAACTGTTCATGCTTTGGCTGCCCTTCACAATTACACACTTGTTGAGAAATGTTCATATTGCCACCCTCACCTCCCAATTCCTCCCCAGTTCCCCAGGTCACAAAAAATGTGTCTATTTAAGAAAGGGGGATAGATTTTGCCTCCTAGGCTCATGCCTTCCATTTCTTCCATAATTCAGAGAGGAATCAAATTGGAACTTGAATTTCTTTTCTTTCACATTGCAGAAAAAGGCTAATGGTTCCCTAGACAACAGAGCACCATGTTACAACAAAGCTCACATAGATTATGAAATAATCTATGGATAGATTATTGGATAGATCTTGGGTCAAGCTATGGTTTCAAGTACACACTCTGCCACCAACTGGCGTTGAGAACTTGGGCGACTGACAGACTCTCTTGGAGCTTCAGTTTTCTCATTTGTAAAATGAAATGATTAGGTGAAAACCTTGAAAGTCTTGCTCAGCTCTAACATTCTACAAGTCTATGAAATTCTTTGAGTCTCTAATAATAAGAACTAACATTTCTAGAGCACTTTAAAGTCTGAAAAGCATCCTCTCTTCTCTGAATCTCACATGACTTTTTTGCTTGTTTTGGGACAGACTTAATATTTTTTTCAGTGAAAAGAAATTCCAATATGGAGACTATCTTCACTGATACACCAATACACTCATACATATCAGTTACTATGTTACTTAGTCTTAAAGAGTTCTGTGGGGACACTAAGTGAATTGCCCATGATCACATAAAGTATCAAAGGCAGGACTCAAATCCAGGCCTTTCTGATACCAGATCCAGTGCTCTAACTACTAAGCTACTTTTTCTTTCTTAAAGTAGGGAAAAAATATGGTATATTACAAGAAAGCTGGATTTGAGCTTCATTCCTAGTTCTTTTACTTCCCATTAGTGTCAGCTCATATGTGTTTATGTAACCTCACCTCTCAATTTCAGTTTCCCCCAAACATAAAGAGGGGAAAAAATTCTTGGACTGTCTACTTTGTAGGCTTATGGCAAAAAATGGTCAGTAAACAGTAAAGATGGAGTATTCTTTATATATAAAGAATATGCTGAATATTCTTCTCACCCTACACTCCATCTCCCAAAGGCTATACTTTTTGTGTCTGGAACTAACATACTCCTCCTCACCTCAGCCTCTTAGATGCCCTGACTTCCAAAAAATCTTCAAAACTCAAATTATGTTTCTGTTTTTTTACTCAGATATAAATGCTTTCCCCTAAAATAAACTTGTATGATTTTCTATGTATTTTATAAATACACTTATACATGTGTATGTTTCATCTTCCCCAACAGAATGTAAACTCTCTGAAGACATCCAAGATTTCATTTTTGTATTTGCTTCTTTATAGTTCCTGGCACACAGTAGGTGTTTAATGAAATACTTGTTGATTGATCATTAATTAGCCTCACTAGGAATTAACATTAATCTTTATGAATATTTATTTTTAAATGTATCAATCCACAAACAAATGATAAATTAACAATTAGTCTGGAGGCAGCTGGTGGTGTAGTAGGAGAACTCTGGGCCTGGAGTCAGGAAAATTAGAGTTCATATCCTGCCTAAGATATATATTAGTTGTTTGACCTTGAACACTGTACTTCTCTCAGCTTCAGTTTCCTCATCTACAAAATATTGATAAAAATTGGACATACCTCCCAGAGTTATTGTGATATCTAATAACATATGTAAAGGGCTTTACAAGCCTTAAAGTGCTATATAAATGTCAGCTATTATTATTTATTATTATTATTACTATCAGCAAGAGCTACAGTGTCAATAGCTGATAAGGACGCCATTTATATTTTTAAATAGAAATCATCAGTGCCTTAACTCAGGAGAGTAAACTTTGGGGGCTTTGCTCAAGGGTCACAGAATGAAAATATAAGGGAAGCCACATTTGTGACTAGTGGCCTAGAAGCAGCCAATTCTTGTCCTAGATGAGGGGGCAAAGGGGCTCTGGCTAAGTGTCTCTATTTGTTCCCACCCCTATTGCCCTTTTAGGGGACCGAGCTCAGTCAGCCCTGCTGCTATTTCCTTACTTCTGCCAGGGCTTCAGCCTCCAAAGATTTGTGGTCTCCGAGGCTGCTGTGCCGTGTGGAGCCGCAGGTCGACCTCAGCGGGTGCCCATCGGAAAGGGCCTTCTTGTCCGGGTAGTTGATGCTGCCAGCACTTCCAAATGTTGCCATCCGCCGCTTCTCTGGGCTCTCGATCCTGCCTCGGTTGAGGGGGATTTTGTGGGGGCTGCTGGGGCAGGCAGCTGCTCGAGGTGGGGTGTCTATCCCTGGACCCAAGCCCCGAGGTGGGCTGTGTGTGTCACCCCCACTCCGGCGACGGGGGATTGCAGCCCCATCTGATCTCAATCGTACTCTGCAAAGGAGCCATGGGGCAGGGGGTCATGGGGAGACAACTTTCAAACATCTCACCTAACCCATGGGAATTTTACATGAACTTTAAAAGTGAGCATAAGAAAACCTCATTACCTCAAACTTTCTTCATGTTCAATTTTTCATAATTTTAGTATCAGCCTAATTTTTCTATGTACTATTTGTAAAAAACAAAAACAAAAAAAGGGAGGAAGGGTTTCCTAAGTGGACAAATACTGTTGTTTGTTTTATAGAAAGGGGAATGTTTAACCTACTTCCAAGAACAATCTGTTTTCAAAAATTTAGTTAGCAATCTGCAGACAATTAAGGGGCTAATAATATTTTTCCCTAGTCATTAAAGCAGTACCAGCAGGACCTCAAATTGCTGATGCTTTGTTGGCAGCTAGAGTTACAACACATGCTTTAAATAATCAAAGCTACATCTCTATAAAAAGTGTCCTGTAATTGTGACTTTGGAATAAATGCGGATATATATGCAGCTTTCTCCAAGAATCTGAATCAGTGAAATCTGACTGGACCAGAAACATATCCTCCGGTAGAATATTTTTGCTAGCTCCCTGTCCCCCAAGAAAGTACCGAGAAAAAATGAGAAGTATCATTCACCTGGGACAAATGGCTGTTTATGTACCAGGCTCTTGTTAGGGCACAGGATGTCCATATAAACTGGTTATTGTCTAAAGATCCCTGTGAAAAATCTGAACTGTGTTCATGGAGGATCCTCTCCATTGGCCAGGAGGCACAATCACCATAGGGAGGACTGTCTATTTATGATTTTGGTATAGGGATGGTTACAAAGGCAAGAAAGCATCTAACTGAGAAGGGTAAGCCCATTACTTGGCGCCTTCTTCAAGCATTTTGGGAATTCTGTATTATGTTTCAGTTGCATTTTGGACTACAATATGCTATGGTAGAAAAGTCACTGGGTTTAGTACTGGGGGCCTTGGGGCATATTATTGATCTGTTGTGTGATCCTTAGCAAATCACCAAAGGATGATAATCCTTGTTTGCCTCATGCTTTGTGAATATCAGATTGGATAATGGATGTGAAAGCATTCTGCAAATGTAAGTTATTGCATTCTATGAAGGTCACAAAAAGACTTTGAAGAAGCTGTTTAGGCAGGGAGGGCAGGATGGAAGGGGAGAAGGATACAATTGAAGTGTTTTAAGGCAGAAGGTTGTGTAAAAAGGGACGGAGTGTTAGGTATGGTCAGGGATTCTTTAGTCCTCGGGGTCATTAGCTAAAGCTAAGCAATGCCTGTGGATGTCCCCCAGCAGGCCTGAGGCACAGGCAAAGAAGAAAGAAAGGGTGAGGAGAGAAAAGAAGAAGTAAAGAGAGAGGAAATAGGGAAGGAAAAGAGTCAGGAAGAGAGAAATGGGGAAAAAAGAAGAGAAAAAGAGAAGAGAAAGAGGGAGGTTGAGAGGGAAGGAGAGAGGGAGGAGGGGGGAAGAAGAAGGAGGAGGAAGAGCGGGAGAGGAAGAGGGAGAAGGAGAAGGAAAGGAAGAGGGAAAGGGAGGAGAAGGAGCAGAAGAAGAAAAAAAGAAGAAAAGAAAAAAAAAGAAAAAGAAACAAGAAGAAAAGGAAGGAGAAGAAAAGGAAGAAGAAAAAGAAGAGGAAGAATAAAGAGAGAAAAAGATATGGGAGGAAGAAAGAGAGAGGGGAAGAGACAGAAAAGAAGGTGTGTATGATGGAGGTTTGACTCCAGGTCCCACGTTGCCAGCTTGTTTAACTCCTTCCTCCTCCCCACTCCCCACCCCATTAGTTTTAGCCCAGGCGTTCCCTGTGCCAACTTTAGCTAACCCATCCTGTGCCCATACAATCTAGCTTTGCCCAGCACGGAACTTGTGCTCACCTGCTAACTCTTCCCTCCCTCAAGCGCAAGAAGTCACGAGATATAGCAAAACAAGAGTCCATCCCTACCGGCCCATCGCGCCCCCAAATCCATAGTCGGGGATGTGCTCTGTGGGGGACTGGAGGTCGTTCTTGGAAGACGCCTTGTCATCCAACAGGGGCCCACTGCTGGCTTCACTGTCAGCCTTCTGGCTCAGGCTGTCTGAGAACGCATCATCCCTGGGAAGACCAGTGGATATGAGTCAAGGAGAGGAGCTGCTTCCCAGACAAATGGCAATGGACAAGAAGTGTAGATGTAGCTTCTCCAAGATATCCCTGAGTCCCACTTATCCAGAACTTGCTTGCCCACCTGAGGGGAATTCTGTTCTCATTCTGACCCACGGTGCAAATATCTACCACCCTCTTATCCTTGGCTTGGCCATAAAAGAAATCCACCAGATTTTTGTTCTGCCATATTTGATCCTTTTCTTCCTCATACCCTGAAGAGCCAGACCCCAGCAAGATCAAGGGACTATGGCAAGAGGGATGGAGAACAGGATTGAGTGAACCTTTAAAGGCAAGGTGCCATTGGTTAGTCATATAGGATATGACTTGAGGTCTAGAATATTGAACAGAAGAAGCTGGAATCTTTCCCTATCTTTCCACCAGGGTCTGTCCTTGTACGATACTCATTTACATATTTATTTCTTATTGAGCCTTTTGTATTTCTTATGACCCTTGCATTAGATTATAAATTCTTTGAAGTCAAGGACTATAGCATTTTTCATCTTTATGTCTCCAGTACCTTGTTTTTGTTTCTATTTGTCCTTTGTCCTCTAAGAAGACTATGATGTCAGGTAGGTGACACCATGACATGCAAGTAAGTTGGATTTAAGTGAGGGAGAGTTGAGCAAGTCACCTGACTCACTTTCCCCTCCAAAGTCATCTGGGTCCAGTGGCCAGACCAGGACCCCTTAGGATGGCTCTGGATACAGTGGGAGACCTCGGCTTTTTAAGCTAAGGTCTTCAACAGGTCTCAGTTTGACTGAGGCTGCACTCATTCATTGATTAAGGCTAGGTACAATTGAGGCATTCACCTAGACCCCCCAAAAAATCTAAATTATTTATTTAGAACCCACTCTAATGCCTAATGTCATACCTTAAATACTGGCCCAGTAAAGAGAGTTTAAGGCCTGTAGGCAGGAAGATTTTAGTTCAAAACCTGCCTTGGAGTACTTAGATAAAATCAGACACATACTTAGCTATATGGCCATGGGAAAATCATTTAATTTCCAACTGCCTTATTTTCTTTATCTATAAAATAAGAATAATAATAGCACTTACTTCCCAGGATTGTTGTGAGGATAAAAATTAGATTAATATTTGAAACATAATTTGTAAGTCTTAACACTGTATAAATGCAAGGTATTATTATTATAACTATCATTGCTTATTATTATTATTTAATAAGTGCCTACTGAATTCCATTAGTTGAACTATGTGGGAGGCAAAGAATGGCTTCAATGTTCTTCCCATCTCTTTCAACAATCTCCCCTTTTCAGTATCTTCCCTACTCCCAAGTATTTGATGTCTTCATAGTGCTCGATAGCTACCCAAAAGATACCACTACAGGGTACCATCCATCACCTCCATCAAGACTTACCGATTCTGGGTCTTGTCCTTTCAAACCTTACAGGGAAGGAGACTGGGAAATTAATTTTATTTAAGGCATTAATGGTAAGTAATAGCTTGATGTGGCCCCTCTCTAGGATTATATTTACATTCAGACAGGGTTCCCCAGATTCCCAACAGTAAACATTGGGAGCATGAAGTACCTGTGGCTGTACAGGGAAGACATATTTCTCAAGATTTTTGTCATTCTTTAAATTATAACAAATAAGCATTAAATGCCTGACATGTTTATGTGAAAGGTTCAAATTCAATGAGCTATAAGGGTCTATTATTTATAGGGTGCTAAGCTAGATTTCAGGCATGTCTATGTGTAAGGTTCCAATGCAATGAGATTTAAGGGCCTATTATTTATAGGGTGCCATGCTAGGTGGCAGGATAAAAAGAGACAGCTCTGTCCAGCTCTGAGAAGACAGAGCCAATATGAACTCTCCATGCATGTGATTGACAATATGAATCTAGAGCTTAAAATGGTGAGAAGAGTTAAGGATGGACTCAAGTATGGGGCCAAGGACACTAATCATTTTATGTCTGTACTCCCAGAGCAAGAGAGTTTTCTGTCTGCTTGTGAAGTATATCTTGGAGTGTCACCAGTTCTTGGAAGTGGGTGAATATTCTAACTCAATCAGAGGTAAACTGGGGAATCATGAAGATCAAGAACTCAGACATCCTGGCAAGAACAGGACTAGTACAGGTTAAGGACGAAAGGATGACAGCTGGCCTGTCTCCTGGGCACCAGAGCAGGAGGTCCCCACGCCTACTCACATATCTTGTACAACGATGTACTGGTGGGGGATCAGTCCATCCACTCCATTGTGCCGGCCTTCCCACCAGTCTTCTGAGGCTCGGTGGTACAGGAGGAGCGAGGCTCCCTTCTTAAAGGACAGCTCTCGGGGGGATCGTCCCACATAGTCAAACTTGGCGATAGCTTCGATCTGTTCCACTTCTGCAAAGGACAAGAAGCAGCAAGCATGGAAAAAAAGTCATCCATGGCCTAGGGAAAGGTGGGATTGTGGGCTCCAGCTTCTTAAGAGACAGCAGGCAGAGAAGCCTGAAT
The DNA here is from genome assembly GCA_023553655.1 of Myrmecobius fasciatus. Lineage (NCBI taxonomy): Eukaryota > Metazoa > Chordata > Mammalia > Dasyuromorphia > Myrmecobiidae > Myrmecobius > Myrmecobius fasciatus. Next base: position 23,159 of record JAJPUD010013029.1, read on the forward strand.
TAGGAATAAGACAGTTTTCTAGTCTCCTCTTGGATAAGTACTGTGTGACAAGTAACCCAAATTCCTTCAATCTGTAAAATGATCATTAATATCAAGTTGCCAGATCACACCCTTTTAAGTAATTCTATCTAAAGACTTTCTCCTCAAAAAAAATTAAATTAAAAAAAATCTATACCCTTTGAATCAAGAGATTCTAGATTCAAATCTGTACACACCAATTGTGTGCTTTTGTAATTAATTAAAGTTAATTGTAATTAATTTTAAATTGAAAGGCAGTTTCTGGTCACAGGTTGGCAGAGCTTACTTGCACTACTAAATATCTGTTGTATTTGCACCAATAAAATCATATCTGGAGCCAAAAAAAGACTTCTCTTCTTCAATCCATTCTCCACAAACAATGATTTTCCTAAAGCACAGGGCCAACTGTGTCACTCCCCTCCTCAATGAATTCCAATGGTTCCCTATTGCCTTGAGGATCAGATACCAGCAGTTCCATTTCATTTATATACACAGTCTGGCTCCCAGTCTTGGACCACATTACTAGCCTTCTCCCAAATCTATGCAGCTGGGCCCAATCAGCCTTCTTTGTTTTTCCTCACTCTTGATACATCTTGTACTCCCCTTTGTAGTGTCCACCTCTTGATCCTGGAGTATTCACTTCCTATTTCCACTGTCCACCCCTTGGTCCTGGAGTATATTTACTTCCCCATTTCCCTTAGAATTCCTTTTTTCCTTCAAAATGTAACTCAAGCCTTGCCTTCTACAGGAAGCTTCTTGGTTCTTCCCCAGCTCTATCTTGCCCATAGTTGCTAGGGTCTTTTCCCACAATATTATCATATCATAGATTTAAATATGTACATATACAAAAGCAATTTCATATTCGTCTTGGTAATTCCAAAGTTCCAAAGATACAGTAAGCACTTAAGAAATGGTTGCTGGAAACATCTTATGGAATGGGGATAAACTAGAAGCATTCCCAGTAAGATCAGGGGTGAAACAAAGTTGCCCACTATCACCATTACTATTCAATATTGTATTAGAAATGTTAGCGTTAGCAATAAGAGAAGAAAAAGAGACTAAAGGATTAGAGTAGGTAATGAGGAAACCAAATTAGCACTCTTTGCAAATGATATGATGGTATACTTAGAGAATCCTGAAGAGTCAACAAAAAATTAACAACTTTAGCAAAGTTGCAGGATACAAAATAAATCCATGTAAATCATCATCTTTTCTAAAGTCCAGTAGCAAAAGATAGAAAGAGAAATTCATTTAAAATAACTAGATAATAAAAAATATTTGGGAGACTACCTGCCAAGACAAAGCCAGGAATTGTATGAACACACTTACAAAACTCTTTCCACACAAGTAAAATTAGATCTAAACAACTGGAAAAATATCAAGTGCTCATGGCTAGGCTGAGCTAATATAATAAATATGACAATTCTACCTAAATTAATCAATTACTCAGTGTCATACCAATCAAATGCCAAGAAATTACTTTATAGAGCTAGAAAAAGTAATAACAAAATTCATCTGGAAGAACAAAAGATCAAGAATTTCAAGGGAATTAATGAATAATTATGGTATATGAATGTTATAGAATATTATTGTTCTATAAGAAACAATCAGCAGGATGATTTCAGAGAGGTGTGAAGAGACTTACATGAACTGAGGCTAAATAAAATGAATAGAACCAGGAGATCGCTGTACACAGCAACAGCAAGATTATACAATGATCAATTCTGATGGAATTGGCTTTTTACAACAATGAGGTGATTCAAGCCAATTCCAACAGATTTGTGATGGAGAGAGCCATCTGCATCCAGAAGGAAGATTATGGGGACTGAGTATGGATCACAACATAATATTTTCACTTTTTTGTTGTTTGCTTGCTTTTTATTTTCTTTCTCGTTTTTCCCTTTTTTAATCTGATTTTTTATGTAGCATGATAAATTAGGAACTACATATAGAAGAAATGCACATGTTTAAACTATATTTGGATTATTTGCTGTCTAGGGGAAGAGGAGAAGAGAGGGAGAAAAATTTGGAACACAAGGTTTTACAAGGGGGAATGTTGAAAACTATCTTTGCATGAATTTTGAAAATAAAAAGCTATTATTAAAAAAATGGTTGCTGGTCATTCAGTTGGCTTCCTTTAATGTTAACTCTGTGACCTTGTTCTGTTATTCTTCACAATCTCCTATTATAGGATCAAAGATTTAGAGCTGAAGATACCATTTTTAACAAGTGAGGAAAGTGAGGTAGACAGCAGTTAAGTGTCTTTTGGGGGAAGGGGAGTTGTCACACAACTAATTAGTTTCTGAGTCAGGATTTGAACTCAGGTCTTTCTGATTTAAGTGTTTTTCCACTGTGCCACTTAGCTGTCCAAGTGTTTGGAAAATAGAAGCACTCAACAGGCAATGAATTGGTCTAGTTCTTTGATGGGGTTGATCTTGAGGGTCTGGCAAGAGAAAGCCCCTTTGCCAATCAGCAGACACTGGAACAAGAGGTTTCTTAGTCAACACCATGGTACAGTGAAATTATTACTGACACTGAAGTCAGAGGACTTGGTTTCAAATTCTGTCTCAGTAGCTTTATTGTCTGCAGGACTTTAGGCAAGTTAAATCTCCTAAATTCTGTTTTCTCATTTGTTAAGGGAAGGGTTTAGACTAATCACTCTTCAGAATAGGTCTTCGCTACTTCAGTCCTGCAAGGAAGACTGGAGAATCCATGGCCTGCTACAAGTGTAGCCTTAGCTGGATTTCTTTGAATTGTTGAGGTGATACTGTTTTGGGTCACAGATGTTCTCACTCAGAGAATCATTTACCCTTGGAGCTGCTGGGAATCTCTCCCTCAGAGCAGACTCTGGACGACAAAGCAGCTGAGGGGTTGTGGGGGACTGAGATGGGCTCTGAAAGTCAAGGATTCATAGCTGGACCCGACTTAGTGACCATAGTCAGAGCCTCCTCTTGCACAGAGGACAAAAGCAAGACTTCACTTGTACAAGGTTACCTCGTATGTCAAATGTAGGAGGATGGGAAAGAATTTATTTCTCTTCCTACAACTCAAGCAGAATGTGGCTAAACTCTGTCAGAACCTAAGCCTTTCTCTCTGGGTTCATGCTGTTTTCTTTCTCCCTCCTTCCTTGTTCCTTCCTCTCTTTCCCTCTCTTCCTCTCTCATTCTTTTTCCCTCTCTGTCTTTCTCTCATATCCTCTCATTCTTTCTGTATGTCTCTCTCTCTTCCCCTCTCTTTCTCTTTCTTTCTCCTTCCCTCTCTCCCTCCCTCTGGTTCTCTAGCTCTGTCTCTCTGTCTGTTTCTCTTTCTCAATCTCCTTCTCTCTCTCTCTCTGTCATCCCATGGGCTTGTCTATCATCTCTCTCTGTCTTTTAACTGATTATAATGTAGAAAAGACATTCTTTAGGGTTTTTTTACATTTCTCAAATAATTTTTTGTTTCTTCTTCTTAAATTAAATAGAAGATGTGTTCAATGCTTCATGTTCCCCTTTCTCTGCGAATTTTAAAATCTTTTTTATAAAAAGTAGGTGTGCTTCATGAGTATTTTCTTTGTCTATTGAATCAGTGGTCTCACCATAAAAAAGGCTCTCTACCCTCACCTTAAGACCATCTTTCTCAATGCTCCCTAAGTGCATGCACGTGCAATGCTGCCTAACAGATCTCAATATTTCAGTTGACCTACTTCCTAGTAGCACTGTGACAAGAATGAGAATAAGTGCTTTAGAAATAGATTGGAGCTTGTTAGAAGAAAAGCATGATATAAAGCTGGGGCGTTGTCATTGCAGCAAGCTCCCTACCAGTCAGCATGGCTAGGGACTTCTGGCTAATCAAATATTCTGGCTGATAAAAAATAATCCTGCAAACATTTTGGATAATGGCATGGCAATATTTGTTAGTATAACAGTGAGTATCCCTGACTGTCACACAGGAGACTGAGTTTCAATTTTCCAGCGGGGAGATTTTGTGGGCAACTAAATGGAGCAGTGAATAGAGTCCTGGGTTTGGAATCAAGAATACTCATCTTCCTGAGTTCAAATCTGGCCTCAGACATTTATTAGTTGTGTGGCAAGTCACTTAACCCTATTTGCTTCAGTTTCCTCATTTGTAAAATGAGCTGGAGAAAGAAATGGCAAATCACTCTAGTACCTTTGCCAAGAAAACCCCAAATAAAGTCAAGAAGAGTCAGATATAACTGGAAAATGATGGAAATATTCAGTAAGTCATAAAACTGATATCTTTCAATTAAATGATTTTTCTGCTAGGGCTGTATGCTAAAAATATTAATAAGGTAAGGGGGAGAGGCAGGGAGTAGGATCAATCTGTGATTACCTCTAATTTATCATGTTTTAATTCTGAATATAGTAAATATCAATAGATATAACCCCAAACAAAAGCTCTTGAGGAGAGTCCTCAAGGATTTTTAAGAATACAAAGCAGTATCAAAAAGTTTGAGAACTTTTGATGAACTTGTTAAGTCACAACTTTTTTTTCTTACCACCTAGAATTTGAATCAGTCAGTATTTCCTTCATCATTTGCATGTGCCTTGTTAAAAGTTAAGAATTTGGGATAAAATGTTATCTGTTTTTTTCATCTGTTCAATTTGATTGCTTTTTGTTAGTATCTAAGTTTGTAATTTTTTGAGAGGGAACATAGGATTATCCATTTTCAGAGAATTCAAATATTTTTAGGTGTACAGAAGACTATTTCTAAACTGGACATCATATACCAGCTCTGCAACTTCCTGACTGTGAAGCTTTGGGCAACTAATCTTTTTATCTGAGCCTTTAGTTTCTTCATCTGCAAAATGAAGGGTGTTGGATTAGGTGACCTCAAATGTAATTGATTTGAAATTGGTCAAACCTTCTCATTTTACAAAGAAGAAAGCTGAGAATCAAAAAGTTAGTTGACTTGTTCAATTCATTTACTTAAGTAATACAGCCAGAGGAGGATTTGAATACAGGGCCATACTCTAAAGCAGGTCTTCACTTTTCTATTGAACACTTTTATTAGTCTGATGAAGCCTACGGATCCCTTTTCAGAATAATGCTTCTAAATGCATAAAAATAGATGGAATTATAAAAAGAAACCAATTATATTGAAATACAAGATCAAAATACACACACACATTTGTATTGAGTCCATGAACCTTGAGTAAAGATCTCCAATATACAGGAATGAGCCTTGAATTTGCAGTTAGAGAGACTGAATTCAAATCCAAGCTCCTGGTAAGTCTTTAAACTCTATTTCTCAGTTTCCTAACCTATTTGATTAATCAATAAGGTTTCTTTTAGTATTTCTGAATTGATGATCCTATAATTCATCTCTGACATTCCATGATTCAAACAATAATTCATATTTTATGGCATTCCATGATTTAATGATTAAGTATATATCACAACAATTTTATAAGGTCATTGTACAAATATTTAACTGCATTTTTTTTTGTAAGCTGTGCATTGATGCAGAGACAACTTCAAGAAGAAACTTCTCACACCAAGGCAGACGGCATCTGGGCAACGTTTAGTCCTAGATTATGGTTTGGACACCAAGTGGTTAAAGATTAGCTTAGGGTCACACAGTCAGTACAAATGAGAGATTGGATTTCATTAACTCATGCAGTCCTTTCTCCAAGGTAAACCATCTAACTACTGTTAGGCGGTCTTTACTCCATTTTACAAATGAGGAAACAGTGATTCTACCATTTTATTATTTGATCCTGACTGATGGGAAAAACCAATCTCAAAAGAACAGATTAACCAAAGAAGAAGCAATGGATTCTTTGTGTTAATTGTGTATAACCTGCCATTACAAGCACTCATATGCTAATGAAGTCTGCATATCAATTAGCAAAATGTCAGCCTTTCAGGAAAGGGACAGGCAATCTACAGGACTGATTCTAAACAGAGCTCAGCAGGAAGCACCAGTGAGGAAATCACAGCTTGATACTCAAGAGAGAACCTTACAAAGACCTGCAGGAACAGGGAATACATCATTTGCATCTCTTCAGCTTGAGGTGCCATGTTTTCACTCCTTGACATCTCTGTTTACAGAGATTTTCACCCAGTCAGTTAATATCTTCTTCCTATCATTCTCTTGAGACATACAAGCTTCCCACTGCCCACAGGATAATATTTGAAGTCCTTACCTTGGTATTCAAAACCCACCCATTCTGTCACAACCTCCTTAGATCTCAGTTTCCTCATCTGTAAAATAAGGGCACTAGACTAAATTATGGACCATTCCAAATCTAGATTTATGATCCTAAATTCTCAGGCTTATCTCTCCCAAAACTCCACATAAACTTTTTGCTTGTCATTATGATCTCTCACAATCCCCTCAACATTCCCTGTGTATTCCTATTTCATTTAAGTGTTCCCCAGCCTAGAAGGCGCTTTCTCCTGCTCTCCACTTATTCAAACTGTGTGTCCTTCAGGGACTTGTTCAGGTCCTGTCTCCTTCCTGAAGTTAAGTGATCTCTACACCAGAAGCTCTTAACCTTGTTCATACATATACTGGACTTCATTGGTAGCAGTCTGGGGAAGCCTATAGACTCCTTCTCAGAATAATTTTTTAAAGGTAAAAAATAAAATATATGGGACTACAAAGGAAATTGATTATATTGAAATGTATTTCTCAAAAATATATTCTTCAAAAACCCAAATTCACAGATTCCAGGTTAAGAACCCATTAAAAAAAATTCAGCCTTCTAGCCACAACATTTTGTGCACTGGAACAATGTCATTGGAAAATAGTTGAAAAAATAAATGAAAATATAACAACAACACAAAGAACATTTCATTTTAAAACTAAGTCAAAATGCAGCCTGGAGGATTCATTATGTGTAGTTTAGTGCCCCCATTTCTATTTGATACCACTACTCTAGAGTATTTTTTTGCAAGTCATTTGATGGTAACCACAAACACAACATACATATTTATAAATATGAAAAGAGAGAGGGAAGAACAGAGAAGAGAGAGAGAAAGAGAGAGTGACAGAGACAGAAAGACAGAGACATACAGAGTGAGAAAGAAGAAGAAAGAAGAAAAAGCAGAAAGAAGAAAGAAAGAGAAGGAAAAGAAGAAAGAAGAAGAAGAAGGAGAAAAAGGAGAAAGAGAAGGAGGAGAGAAGAAGGGATCTTTCCCCTAGATTAGAAGCTCCTTGAGGACAGGAACTATACCCTAGGTTCTTCCCAGATTCTTTTAAGACTTCATCTACTTACTTTTCCCAACTACATGTTTGATGTTGCTTTTGATAGCTACATTTAGTAAGCAAAGGATGAAATAGAAGGAAAATCAACTATTATCCTTTCTTATCTCTGAGCCTTTGGAGAAGTTGTCTCTCATGCCTGAAATTCATCCCTTTTTTACTTCTACCTCTGGAAGCCTGAGCTTCCATAAAAGAGTCAATCAAGGGCTCTTCCCTGTAAGAGACCTTTCCTAATATCTGAAGACATTAATATCTCTTTCTTCACTTCCCCCAAATACACAATTACCCTGTATTTATTTTGCATATATTTTCAATTTATTTACATATCTATGTTTTCTCCCTAGTAGAACATAATCTCTCTAAGGAAAAGTATGGCTTTTCTTTTGATCTATGTATCCCCAGTGCCTAGAATAATGCCTGAAATATTGTAGGTGCTTAATATATACTTGATAAAATTGTTATTTAATTAAATTCAAATGTCAAAAAAATGTAAAATTAGGTTAATATTCAATAAAATATTAAGCAAACCAAATGTAAATATCAAGTAAATTTAAATATTAATTAAATGCTTGATTGATTTTTGATTATTTGTACTCCCTCCCCCAACCTATTCAGCTTCAATCCTCTCTCCCTCCTTGTGTCTTCTATAAAACAGGGAGGAAGGAGGACATGATTTCCAAAGTCCCTGCCAGTTTTCACATTTCATAAATCTTATGAATGAGGAGTGTTTGACCTTTGCTCATTAAGGATACTGTCAGAACAGCTAGGTCTGATGCTCTATCAGTGAGATGGTGTTTAATGGAAAGCAGCGATGAAACAGTTAAGCGGGTTTCGCCTGGCCGCATCTCTGAGAGATGTTTTCCTATCATCTTCCAGAACTGGCAAAGCAAAAAAATAAAATAAAATAATGGAGTGACAGCACAGCTAAGTGGGCCAAATTAACCGAGATCTTTCAATAACCATTACATTTCCGCTAAAATACAGAGTCTACTTTCATTCCATCTGCTGTCTCCTTGAATTTGGTTCTCAACAGCCTGCTAGAATGAGACTGTGACCTACCTTTCTGCCTAGCAACAAGAGCCAGAAGAATAAGTGGGTCTGCAAACCATAGTCCTTGCTGTCACAGCTTCAGGCCTCCAAGGTTTCTTAGAACCAGGAAATCTGTGTTGATAAATAGTTCTCTATCTACATAGAGGGATGCAGTGACAAGGAGGAATGGGAAGCTTCGGGGCTTTGGTCCCTGCTTTTCCCCTTTGGGTATCCTTGGCTCTTGGATGCCAGGATGGATACAGGGCAAGGTCTGAGATGGAGTGAATGGAGAAAAGAGCTGGAAGGCAGGGATGAGCAAGATGAGAGAGTTCAAATGCACATGCACATGTGACTATAATGTAATGATAAAAGCAAACATATTTCTACAACATAGCTTATTACATCTGACTTCCTGAAATCCTGAGATGTAACTATGGTGTTCTTAACACTCATGCCCCATTTTACAGTTAAAGAAACTGAGGCAAAAGAAAAGTTAAGGGGAATGCCTTTAGTCACAGCTAATGAGTGTCTGAGACAGGATTCACAGGATTCTTTGTGACTACAAGTCCAACACTTCACTATAACATGCTGCCTGTAAGGATCCTAATTCTATGGGCAGCTAGGAAGTTCCATAGTGCAGAGGAGGCCAAACCTGGACTGAGGAATCCTGACTCATCTTCTAAGATTAAATCTGGTCTTGGACACTTCTACCCTGTCTGCCTTTGTTTCCTTATCTATAAAATGAAGTGGAGAAGGAAATGGCAAACTTGCCAAGAAAACCCCAAATGGGGTCACAGAAAGTCAGACACAACTGAAAAACAAGTGAATAATGAAACATTAATATGTATTTGTATATGTGTACATGCACACACACTAGACAGTAAGGTCCTTGAGGTCAGAGACTATCTCATTCATTTATTCAATGAATACTTTGATTCAAAGAATTATTTATGAAGCAGTTAAATGTACAAGAAGGGCTCAGAATTAGGCACATGGAGCAGATATATACAAAGATAAATAAGGCAAGAGAAAGTTTTATAGAAGTGGTAGGATTTAAGCTGGGCTTTGAAGGATGAGCAGAATATCAACAACAGCAACAAAGATGTGCAGTCCAAACATCAGGAATGATGCTCAAAAGCCCAAGAGTAGTTGCATGTGTGACACCCGACATAGCAATGGCAAGTGGACTGAAAACTGCCCATCTTCAGTCTCTATTTCATTGATAAACTTTTAGAAGGAGTAGTCAGCTCTTCCTGCCTCCATTCCCCTCTAGTGGATCATTCTTCACCTCTCTGCAAGCTGGATTCTCTTGCTTCCACAATATTAACATTGCTCTTTCAGATATCATTAACAACTGTTGAATTATCAAAACTAACAGCCTTTTTCTGGTCCTCATTCCGCAGCATGTGACTGCTGATATATCTGTCTCTCTCTGTCTTTTTCTCTCTTCCTGTCTCTGTCTCTGTCTTTTTCTCTCTCCCTGTCTCTGTCTCTCTCTGTGTCTGTCTGTCTGTCTGTCTGTCTGTCTGTCTCTGTCTCTCTCTGTCCTCCATACTTTCTGAGCTTCCAGCATATTATCCTAGCTCTTCTCCGACCTCTTGGGCTATTCCTTTTTTTTTTTTTAATAAAGCTTTTTATTTGCAAAACATATGAGTGACCTTTCAACATCGACCTTTGCTAGAAAACTTTTTTTTCCCCAAGCTTTTCCTTTCCCTCCCCCCGCCCCCCACCCCTAGATGACAGGTAATCTAATACATGCTAGATAGGATAAATTATATGACAAGTACAATACATGTATACATATCTATACAGTTATCTTACTGCACAAGAAACATCAGATCTAGAAAGAGAAGGAGAAAAAAGACAACCTAAGAAGGAAAACAGAATGCATGGAAATATTCACAGAAAGCGTTAAAATGCTGTGTTGTGGTTCACTCTCAGTTCCCACAGGCCTCTCTCTGGATGTATATGACTATCTTCATCGCAGCACAACTGGTTTGAATCACATCATTGTTGAAGAGAACCATGTCCATCAAAATTGATCATCGTATAGTCTTGTTGCTGTGTATAATGTTCTCCTGGTTCTGCTGATTTCACTCAGCATCAGTTCATGCAAGTCTCTCCAATCCTCTCTGAAATCCTCCTGTTGGTCATTTCTTACAGAACAATAATATTCCATAACATTCATATACCATAATTTATTCAGCCATTCTCCAATTGATGGGCATCTTTTCAATTTCCAGTTTCTTGCCACTACAAAAAGGGCTGCCACAAACATTTTTGCACATGTGGGGCCCTTTCCCTCCTTAAAAATCTCTTTGGGATATAGGCCCAGTAGAAACACTGCTGGGTCAAAGGGTATGCACTGTTTGATAACTCTTTGAGCATAGCTCCAAATTGCTCTCCAGAATGGTTGGATCCGTTCACAGTTCCACCAACAATGTATCAGTGTCCCAGTTTTCCCACATCCCCTCCAACAGCTATCATTATCATTTCCTGTCATTTTTGGGCTATTCCTTTTTTTTTTTTTAGATCTTCTTCCTTCTCCCACTCCTGAAAAACATCCTTCCTTTGATTTTTTTCTCTCTACATCCTCTCCCCTAAAATTTCAGACATTGTTGTGGTTTCAAGTGCTACCTCTGAGTAGATGACTCCTGACTCCCTATCTCCAGGGCAGAGGTCTCATTTAAATTCCATCAAGATCTGCATGGGCAAGTGCTTGCTGGACATTTATCTACTGGTTTGTGGGCTTGTGGTATACTCATGCTATGGTTTTACAGTAGGAAGGACCCTCAGAGCCAACTAATCTAATACCTTATAATCTAAATCTAATACAACATCTTCATCTTACAGTTGAGATTTTAGCTTTATATTTTACCATTCAAGGTCACACAAGGTCTCTACCTGGAGATACTTTTCCTGGTAGAGAAGATGGAAAATAAACCAAAGGTGATTCCAAGGTTTTAGGATTGGGTGATGGGGAAAGGGAGATCCCCTTTGCTGAAAGAAGGAAGTCAGCAGGACAACTCTATTTCAGAAGGAAGAAGATGCCTTTTGATGGAGTATGAAATTGTCAATAATCAAAATTAGATCTCCTTTGTGCCATCTTTCTAAAGACCCAATAATTAGGGCCATTCAGGCAGGAGAAAGATCGCTCTGTTGTGGTTTCAAAGGAAATCAATGAAAACTCTGTGTCATGCAACGCCAAGCAAGTGACAGTCTATCTCTGAGGGAAAGGGGGGGGGTGTGAAATGCTAAATTTCTTTCAAGGGGACTTCACAGAACAAAAAGGAATGACAGTGGGGTTAGGGGGAGCATTGGAACGGATCACTAAATACAGCACCATTTCTCCTTCATGGATCAATCCAGTCTGCTTAATTAAGCCCAGGTCCTTCTCTTCCCTTCTGTTCACCAAGGTTCTCAGTCCCTGGGTCAATAGTAAAAACACCCACACCTCAGGCAGTAAGGACACTGAAAGAACTCAAAGGCAAGATATATGACAGGTAACCTGATTCCAGAGGGAAGCTGGCATCATCATCTATGTAAAATATGAGCCAGACTCAATTTCACAGAGATAAGGCCTCTTTAAAAAAAAATCAAAACAAAAAGAAAAGGAGAGGATGATACTCAAATGATTGGGTAAATGCATGCAATGGGAGGTCAATTCCATCACCCAATGCAAGCTCCTCAGGAAGACATCCAAAATCCAAGAAATTTAGAGTAAGAGGTATTTAAGAAACTGGAGTTTTCAATGCACCCATCTGTCTGTCTGTCTGTCTATCTACCTACCTACTCATCTATCTAACATGTATATTACAAATATAAAATAACATATATGTATATATATATATGTATAATACATATATATATATATATATATATACATATACCAACACCTATTAAAGTGCAGTGTAGGTACACAAGTACCATTGGGAAAATCCCTTTGATCCCAGAATACTCATTTCCCAACCCCCAGATTATTTTATGATTGAAGCAGGTACCCCTTGAAAAAACATCTCTTCACTCCTAGATGTCAGTCTCATCCCCCCTTTTCATTTCAGGTTGGACAGATTGAGTCTCCCAGGATAAGCAGGCACATATGGGCTGTACCTAACATTGAAAATTCCATTATCTCATCTTTTCTCTCAAATCAATCCCTCTTCCAAACCAGCCATTCTTCTAGTCATTCAAGTTCACAACCTCATTTTCTCCCCCTACCACTTAAACAAGTGCCCAAAATGATCATCTCTACCTCCACAGACCCTCTCCCATCTATCCCCTTCTCATTACTTACACAATTATCATTTTAGCTCAGGCCCTCATCAATTAGGCACTGTTGCAATAGTGCCTGGTACACATTAGGCACTTAATAACAATTTATTGATGGGCCAACTTCTAATTGATCTTCTTGATTCAAGTCTTTCCATATTTTAATCCATTCTCCAATTATCTGCCTAGTGATTTTCTCAAAGTAAGGATCTAACCATGCAACTCCTCAATAAATTCTAATGGTTCCCTATGGGAATATAAATTCCCTAAAACTGTTCACAATCTGATCTCAATTTACCCTTCCAACATTATTCTACATTACTACTCCTACTTTAGGGTGCCTCCAAACCAATTTTCTTGCTGCTCTTCACACATATATGAAAAAACAACTAAAATATCCAAAGTGCATTAGGAAATTAAGGTACGATCCCATCCATTAGCTGCACTACATCCACAAAATTGAGAAAAACTTCCTGTTAAGGTGAATTCAAAGACAGTCATCTCTGCTTATTGTTTATGGAATATCTGCATACTAAGAAACAAGACTCCTGCTAAAAAGTTGTTACATTCACTGACTATCAGGATCTATTATTTCATTGTTGTATTGTGTCTTATAATTAAAAAGCAACCTAAAAAAGAAATTCAACTGCATGATTAGCTAAATGAATCAAATAAATTGAATAATTACTGATCAACAATTATTATTTATAAATCCTCCCTGTTCCCCAGGATATACATAGGGTTTTGTTTTGTAAGCAGAATAAATATTTGTTGGTTTTGTAGGTAAATAAATATAATATTTTTAAAAATATTGTCCATTTCCTCTTTATTTCAAACTTCAAAATTTTATTATACATATGTTTTATAATATATAATGTTAGCACAATGATATATGTATCTAATTTATAAATGAATAAATATATGTGTATATATTATGGGATTATACTCAAAAAGATATTTGACTTAGGAGAATGCAATTAAAAAAGTTTGGAGACCACTATGCTAGAAAGATTGATTCATAGAGGTATTTCTGATTTAACAGCTTAGGTCATGAGACATGTAAGTACCTAAAATCAAGTCTTGTACTTGTACTTGTGCTTATTAGGTCCTTGGCCCTTGGGTTTCTGCTCCCCATCTCCATGAATCCCTTACTTACCATCATCACTGGTATGAGGCTCTGTGCCATTATCATGGTCAACTTCATCAATTGTCCCTGGTTCGCTATGTGGGCTATCACTGCAATGAAACAAGAAGAGGAGGTTTGTATGGGATGCTCCCCACTCACTGGCAGTCTCACTTTATGCTAGCTCTGATCTCATTTCAGATGAGTATCTTCCCTTCTCCCATCCTCCACACACGTAACTTGCCTACACCCATTGAATCCTAGAGTTGGAAAGGACCTCAAAAAAATCTAATTCAATTTAATACATTTAGCCTTAACTTTTTGACTGTATCTCCAATAAGTGATCCAAGTTCTGGTGGAACCTCATAATGGAGAAGTCATTACCAGATGAAGCAACACATTTCATCTTTAGACAATTCCAACTATTATGAAATTCTTTATACTAAGTAAAAATCTGCTTCCTAATTTATGTTCACTGGAATTAGTTCTGTTCTTTGAATTTACAAAGAATAAGTTTAATTGCTCTTCCACATGAAAGCTCATTTCATAATTGAAGACAGAGAACATAATCCAACCAATCCTCATATGGCACAGTAAAATGTAAGCTCCCTGAGGGCAGGACCTATTAGTTTTATCTGTTTTTGTGTCTTTCTTTTTTGTTTTTGTTTTGTTTTTTTTGTTTTTTTTGTTTTTGCTTTTTGCTGAGGCAATTGAGGTTAAGTGACTTGCCCAGGGTCACACAGCTAGGGAATGTTAAGTGTCTGAGACCAGATTTGAACCCAGGTCCTCCTGGCTTCAGGTCTGGTGCTCTATCCACTGCGCCACCTAGCTGCCCCTTTTTGTTTCTTTCTTGCACATAGTAGTCACTTAATAAATGTTCACTGGATTAGTTTGTATGGTGGGTCTCTACCTAGATTAAGAATAAAAGTATAGAATTTTATATTAGATTACTTATATCTTGTATGAACATAAATGTTCCAAGTTGTTTCCTCCATTAGAATAGAGAATCCTTGAAAACAGGAACTATTTTTGCCTTTCTTTATATCTCCATATCTTAATACATAATAAATGCTTAACATATGCTTGCTGGCTGATTGACTTAGAGAGTATTTCAGAACCTGGAGAAGTCAACATTTGTGCCATATTACCTGATGCCCAATTCCCAAGTTTAGACCAGTCATTTAACTTCTCAGGGCTTTAAGTTGCTTCATCTGTAAAATGGGAATAATGATTTTTTTACCTGCCTGAAGGAGAATAGATCAGAAAAACTTTCTTACACTAAGACAAATGGTTTGAAAGCTTTAATTTGGCTTCTATCTCCTTGCCAAGATAAAATCTCCAAGTCATTTATAGTCACAAAGATGGAGAAAGAATTGGAAAAGGAGTATTCATGAGAAGGCCAAAAAGCCCATGTTTATTTACCCTTAAGAAGAAAAGGTTTGTAAGAAGAAAATAGTCTTTAAGCCCATGATTAGGGTATAGTAGATGGGGTCAGCTATTCTCCAGCTTTTCTGAAGACAGGCCAGGAGCAGCCAGCTCTGAGCTTTTCTACTTAATGAGAGGGCACCAATGACTAGGACCTTACCAATATTCCTCCCCTCCAGCCATGCATTTTTCATATACTGGCCCTTCCAGCTCCCTATGGCTGGGGAATATGGCCTCGTGGTTGACAATGATGGTTTTGATGACTTCATTGACATGAGCCTGGCATGAGACGGGGTCCTGTCCATCTGGGATATGCATGAGGGTTGGTCCAAAGCAGATGGCCAAATTGTAGGGATCCATCATGTTCTCATCGCTATACTGGGATAGGCTGAAACAGAAACCCCCATGAGATTAGATTAGAGTAGTGTCTTCTTTGATGGGGCACCCAGGGCTTTATGGGGATGATAACCATGAGCCCCTACCCTCAGAGGAATTTGGAAGTTGTTAAAGGTTGTACTTTCCTCACAACTACGTGGTAGGGACAGGGAAAGGAAAAGTAGCAAAAGAAAAATACAGGGTTCCATTAACTTCAGCAGGGTAGGGATGGGGAGAGACAAAGACACTAAACTAATTTCCACTGAATTGTTAGTGACAACACATCCTGGATTCCTCCTTTCTCCTCACAGCAACCCTAGAGGAATTAGGAAAATAGAACACCAAAAATGAACAAGAGGAAGAGGGTTCTGATGAAAAGAAGAAAAGAGCCCCAAAGAGAGTTGGGGAGGCTTTGCCCCTTCCCAGTTTCTCAGTGGGCCTGTTCCAGTGTGGATCTCTAACATTCTGGGGGGTCCTCTCCATGTGCTGATTCCCATCCCACCCCTCCCCATAGTGATGAGAGTCTGAGCAGGTGGCTCCTGGATCTCCCAGGTTTCTGTCTCATCAGGGTTGAGTCCCAGAAACATTGATGGCTCACTCAGCTTTCCATACATCTCAAAAACATCTTACCATTAGGGCAGCTCCTATGCCCACCTTCTATTTTGTGACTCTCTAAGAACTAGACAAACAAATCTCAGGGAGAAGATCCTCGCAGTTTTAACCATTAATATGGCAGGGTCCAAGAACCTCTTTCTCAAGATTAGGGCCAAATAGCATCTGAGCAGGTTATTCCATTTCTAGTGAGGAGGAATGGGGGCATTTTAGGGGAGAGAGGAAGGAAAATGGACTCACTGGTTGAGGAAAGCAAAGAGGTATCTCATGACCACGATGACCACTCGAGGCAAGGTGACAAGAATCTGCTGGATCAGGTGCACTCTCTCTGCAGGGCTCTCCATTTCTAAAACACAAGCCCCCCGGAATCCCCCTAAGGTGAGACTGCAGCTCAGTGGGCCCAGTGGGATCACCTTGTCAGGATTCTGACCTCTACTCCCCAGCCCAAACTTAACTTTGGCTCATGTTTTGGGTGGCTCCAATAAAGGGAGAACAGCAAATTGTCTCACTTCATTCATTTTACTCCAACTTTCATAACTTTTTCTCATTCTAAATATGGCATTTATAGTATATAACATGCAGTTGAGATATACTGCCTTTGCTATGCTTCTAGTGTCTCCCCAGGAAGACTGGAAACTCCAAGGGGATAGGATCCCTGCCTTAAGCTTCTTAGATGCTCCCACAAAACCCAGAGTCATGGCTTCTACAAATGGGAGATGCTTTATAAAAGCTCTGTGATTGATTCATTTTATGCTGGCATATATATATACATATATATATATGTATGAGGTATAATATATATATATATAATGAGGTACTATATTCTATATAAAATATAGAATATTTTCTATGTAAAATGTGATATATTCCATCTTTTTCATAATTTTTATGTGGATAAATTAGATCCCAGAGCTGGTGTTCCCATGTAAATATGGCTGGAGCTAACAATGACATTTATTAAAGCACTTTACAAAACATTTATTAAAACACCTATTATGTGCCAGGCACTGTGCTGGGGATATAATAGAAAGAGTGATGTACCTAGAGGGCTGAATTTGGAATCACTAAAAAAAGTTTGCATTCTGGCTCTGTGGCTTGGTACCTGTACAACTTTGGGCCTCAGTTTCCTTTTCTATAAAGTTAATGAGGATGAAACAGATGATCTCTAAGTGGACCTTAGCTTTGGGTCTATGACCTAGGTCAGAGATTGAGGTCAATGAGAGGATCATTTTATGATATTAAGACAAATTTAAAAAATAGTTTTTGATCACAAAGTTTACATTCTAATGGGCAACTAAGTCAGAAGGGAGCTTAGAAAGTGCTAACATCCACTCAAGACACCCTAACAGCAAAAGAGATGGAATTAATTGGACAAAGTTAAAGTTGTCTTTCCTGCCTGTCATGATGCCATACCTCTAGGCATATATGTCACATCCATGGTAGAGGCAGTTTTCTGAGAGCATTTCTGGTCCAAATACCGTTATAGGAAATAATGGAAAGCTCATGAGATCATCTGCAATTGGAAGCCCAGGAGGGAGGACTGAGAAATAGACTCAAATCTGGGAAAATCATAGAAGGTTTAAATTCATAACTGGAGATCATCTAGTTCAACCTGCTCATTTAATAGATGAGGAAAGTGGCAGGAAGTCAGTGACAGTATCAAAGGAACACCAGTCTTCTAATTACTTCTATAGCACTCTTTTCACCGTACCATATAACTGCTCTATGTTTTTATCCTTTCTTCTAGTCTGTAATCAGTGTCCCTTCTCCCCATCAAGGCCAACATCTCCCCTGTGCCAAAAATTGCACGTCCTCTGTCAGATTATCTTCATAAACATTCTCCACTCTCTGGTGTTTAATTTCTATCTATATATTGGCTCCTGCTCTACTGTCTGCAAATACACCTGAGTTATACTCATACTCAAGCCTAGACTATACCATCCTTTTAATTGATCATCCTATATCACTCCACACTTTCTGAATCAAATCATTAGGAGGGGAAATGATATCTGTTCTCATTATCTCTGCTTTTCCTCTCACATTTTTCTGTCTTTTGCAGTTTGGCTTTCAACCTTATTACCCAATTAAAATGGTTCTCTCCAAAATTAACAATAATCTCTTAAATGTCAATGAAATGACCTTTTGTCAATTCCCCTTTTTCTAAACATTTCTGCTATACTGGACCACTGGTCATCCTTTCCTCCTAGAGACTCTTTAAGTTTTGCTAGAACTACTAATTCTCTTCTTACTTATCTGACTGGTTTTTTTCTCACCCTCCTTTACTTTATCATTCTCCATATCTCACCTACTAACTGTGGTTCTGTCTTGGGCCCTCTTCTCTCTTTTCTAAAGTCCCTTTCTTGGTGACCTCATCAGTGCCCCTAAGTTATATTGTCATCTCTATGTAAATGATACTTAGAACAGTATCCAATACATAGTAAGCACTTAATAAATGTTTATTTACTTATTTATTTTATATTTATAATATATAATTCTATAATACAATATATAAATGATATATTTGTTTATTAAGTCATCTGATTGATGACTCCCATATCTATTTTTTGAAAACTGATCTTCCTCTTAAACTCTGAAATCATGAACTGCTTACTGGACATTTCAAACTGCTTATATCATTTGCAATTAAAAATCAGCATGTCCAAAATGAAACTCATTATCTTTCCTCCCAAATCCACCTCTTTTTTGAACTTCTCTGTTTCTGTCAAGAGCATCATACTATCCTTTTCTTTACTCAGGTTGATAACCTCAGAGTCACCCCCAATTCATCAGTCTCTCTTAGTGTATCTATCTAATTAGTTGTCAAATCTTATTGATTCTACTTCCAGAACATAATTCACATCTGCATTCTTCTATCTACCAACACGGCCACCACCTCATGTCAGAATTCGTCAACTCCTTGCCTCTGTTATTTCAACAGCCTCCTAATTTTTCTTTCTATGTTACTTCTCTCTTCTCTTTAGTACATCCCCTGCATAGATGCCGAAATGATATTCCCTGAACACAGGGCTGACCATATTATTTCACTGCTCAAAAAACTGATCCCTTATTACCTCTGGGATCATATATAAACTACATAGTTTGGAATTTAGCCTTTCATAGCCAGGCTTCAACACGCCTTTCTAGGCTAATTCTGTATTATTCCTTTTCGTGTATTCTACATATGGTCCAGCTAAAATGTTTCTATGCCTCTTCTTCATACAAGTCAATCCATCTCTCCCTGCCTTTGCATGCCTCTTCACCACTTCTTAGAAAGCTCACTTTCCAACAAAACTCAACTCAAACACACCCTTCTTCCTACCTCAGTTTCTCCTGATATCCCCAGTTAGTAAAAACTCTCTCCTTCCCTCTCTCCAAATTAACTGTTTTTTTTTATTTTAAATATACCTATTTCTACACATTCTCTTCTCAATATAATGTAAGCTTCTTGAGGGCAGGGACTCTTAATTTGTGTCTTCTTATCACCTTATAATGTCTGGCACATAGTAGATGCATAACAAGGCTTGTTGATCCAATTTGTTTAGACTAGTTTATAACAATCCTATAATAAAAGTAAGCTGCCCCATGAGTTTATTTTCCTGGCACAGTTAAAACTCAGTTTGAGGCCATTTCAAAACTTAAGCAATTATCAATCGTTTCCTCCCCTCATAGGTGATTGATGTTCTTCTTCCTTTGGAGGCTTTTTGATTATTACTCCTTGCTCTTGGAAGCACCTCTTCCCACCCCCTTCATGGGTACTTACTGATTGTGGATATCAAATCTTGAAACCTTTCCTTGGGAAAGAGTGGATTTTCCAGTCCTCGAAAATACAGCTTTAAGACACCAGCCACTGAATTAATATCCCTTTCGTTCTGGTCATCCGCCAGGGGATCTTCACCTGAACAGATATAGAAGATGACTTTTCAGTCTGATTAGACAGCAGGAACTGTTCAATTAGCTAGAAGAGATGACCCGCAGCCCAGGCTGAGCAGAAAAGCAGCTTGTGGGATGGGAACTTTCCTGTGTTTTCCCAGCATGTCCTAACTTAACAAGGCTCTTTCATTAAGCATCATCACACTGGGATGTACCACTCCTAAAATCATCATGGAGAAAGGAGAGGGAAGGACATGAGGCTTCCAGCAATCTCTTGAAAGGATTCACAGAGTCATAACAAAAAGAACAACAAAAAAAGACCTAGCATTTATGTAGGGCTTTGAGGTTTGCAATGCATTTTACAAATTTGGCCTCATTTTTAATCTCACAGCAACCTTGGAAAGTTGGTGCTATTATCCCCATTTAACAGATGAGGAAACTGAGGCAGATAAAGGCTTAGTGACTTAGGATCCCATGGCTAGGAAGGGTCTGAAGTCACTTATTCTGTTACACTGCACATTTCATCAGGCCAATGTTCCAAGAGAATAAAGCTTCTAAATGTAGGAGGGCAAGACAAGGATGATTCTTTTAAAGCCCTTCCCACGACTCCTGAATCATTACCTTTCAATTAGATTTATAATTATTAACATTTGCATAATATTTTAAGATTCACAAGGTACTTTACAAATATTATTGCATTTGAGCCTTACAACAGCGACAGGAATTATCATCCCCACATTGCAGATGAGAAAACAGACTCAGATGTTAATGATTGTCCCAGGACACTTAGAGAAGAGATCTAAATCTAAGCTTTCTCATTCCAAATTCAGCATGCTAGACTCTATACCTTGCTGCCTAATTAGAAAGCTACAGCTTTTTTTTTTTATTTTTGGCTGAGGCAGTTGGGGTTAAGTGACTTGCCCAGGGTCACACAGCTAGGAAGAATTAAGTGTCTGAGGTCAAATTTGAACTCAGATCCTCCTGATTTCAAGGCTAGTGCTTTATCCACTGTGCCACCTAGCTGCCCCTAGAAAGCTACAGCTTTAAAAAACAAAATAGATGAATTATTTCTTACTTATTAACCCACAGCATTACATTCAAGAATGACAAAAAAGATTCAATATTCATCTCTTAGAAATATTTACTTGTTTTAAACTTGTGCCCCATTCACTTAGGAAAGGAACTATCTGGCAACAGCTCAGATGCCCAATAGACAGTAGACATTCCTTAAGTTTAGATGATGTTTGTTATCCCTCCCTCTTTTGATTCTTCCAAACTCTGAAGTCCCCCCTCTCCCAGTCCAGAGTAGCTGATTCACCCTTATCTAAACCTACAGTAATAAACTCATTTACAACAGGGTATAAGTAACTGAGAAAAGCCCTTCCTTCTCAATCCAGGATTTGGGGAAGGGTCCAGAGAAGAGGCTTGTGTTTCCTTCCTCTTCCATTCCTACTATAGCAAGATGAGTTGGTATCTTTTAAGGGGCATGTAACATACTCTGCTTTACAACATGATCAATAAATATTAAGCACCTACTGTGTGGCAGGCACTGTGCTACGCATTATAGTCACTGATATATGTGTCCTATTTCTCTCATCAATACTTTAAGTTATAGTTTGATTTGTTAAAGTATTAAAAATGTCAAGTATTTCTTTAAAATATGCTCTGATAAAAATAAGCATCAATTGGCCAGGCACCTACTATGTGCCATCTTCTCATTTTCATGTCCCTTTAACCCCCAAATCATGGAATATCCTCCCCCTTTTTTCTCTTCTATCTGGCTGTCTCTTTCTTTATTCCTGTTATACTCCATAATTTGGCATCTGAGCATACAACTTTCTCTCATTGTTTTTTAACTGTTTCAAGAATGTAACTCTTTCGTCCTCAATAGGTTGTAATTCCTTTATGGAAGATGGCTGGATCCCAAACTCCTTTCCCATTCCCCACTGAACTTTGTCCAATACAGAGCACTCATGCTTGGATAAATTATATGTACATAGTTTTCTGTATTTTGTTTCTCCCATTAGAATGGAAGCTCCTTGGGAACATGACCTTTATTTTCACTTTTGTTTGTTTTTCTGGGACTTAATGTCTTAGACTGACATATACTAAAAGCTAAAAAAATGCTTGAACTAAGTGATGAACTGTGTAAGAAGATAATAGATATAAATCACTTTAGAAATCTAAAAGAGATGTGAGATGAGAGAGAGAGAGAGAGAGAGAGAGAGAGAGAGAGAGAGAGAGAGAGATCAGTCTTTGTATTACCCTTGGGGTGAGTAGCTTTATCTATAAATATGAAGGACAATAATTGAGATTTATATGTGGGACATAGAAGTGATGAATTGTGAAAACAAAACCAATGATTTCTTCTATGGAAGACTGAGAAGCACATTATTATTCAAGTGTTGATTTACATCTTCCTAATTGCTCACCTACTTTAAGTTTCTTTCTTAATTCTGCTATAGTGATATATGGTGATTTTATAGTTATATGTATATTTTCTAAAGATTTTTTAAGTTTAAAACTCTAGATGGTGATTTTCTAGAAATACTTTTTTAAAAATTCAAGACTGATGTAGCAGCAAATTATCATTGTAAAAAGATATATTGAGAGAATCAAAGACTAATTGAGAAGAGCAGAAATTATCTCATTATTGAAAAAGAAACTGAAGTCCAGAAACAGTAAGAACTTTACTGTCTTGCCTACCTGTAATTTAGCTAAGTTTCCTTCTTAATACTACTAGACCATGGTTTCTGAAACATGACAGTTTCCTGGAAAATTTTAAGTTTAAGATTGATGGAAGAGGTAAAGTAATCAATGTATATAGGGAGAATAAAAGAAAGACTGAAATGAAGGGGACCTTAGAGAACATTTCATTCAATCTCCTTTTACAAAAGAGGAAAATGAGATGTTCATAATCTGCCTAAGATTATAGAATGAGTTAGTGACAGAGCTGGGGCTAAAATCCAGATCTTCTAACCTCCTTTGCAGGGAAACCAGCAAGAGTGAGAAACAATAAGCCTCTCACACTATGTGGAATCTGTTCCTTTGAAAAGTGCTGGAAAGGAAAAATGTTATTTCTTGCCAATGGCTTCATCCACAAAGTTGGAAGGAACCACGTCTGGATTGGAGGAAAAAA